>JAKCPB010001882.1:0-64668 GCA_021442155.1 Cymbidium sinense
ACTACCTAACCTGACCTAAGTGGTGGATGGGTCGGTCATGACCCATGGGAGGTGAAATCACCTCACTCTCCCCATTGGAGCATTAGAAACTCATAGGAAACCCATGATTCCCCCTTCGCAGCCACCTCCACACCTTCAACTAACCAAGCTGACCAAACCCACCACCTCCATGCCACCTACGACTCCCTGAGATGGTCAAACAGCCACTAGAAGCCAATCCCGATCCCACCATTTGATCAAGATGATGGGGGGTATACACCCCCTCGTTTCCTCTCAAACACACACAAAAATTATTCCTTAGAGCCCTAGATACACAAGACAAGCCGCAAGAACCATTCCCTAAGCTCACAAGCTCATTCCTTGATCATAAAATGTCATTCCCATCCATCCTGAAATAAGACACTCCCATTTCTGACCTAACTTCCCCATTTTTCCATGAAACTAAAATTAGCTTTGCACGCACCTTCCTTAGGCCTCGTCGAACAAGAACGAATTAGCTCTCATGCTTCTCGAGCACCAAAGGTGGGACTTCGATCAAAGCAGAGCTCCAAATCATTGGTTCATGGCCTTCCAAGGGAACGTCAAGGAGTTGATCTAATTGCTACTCAACAGGGATTTGCCTCCACTAGATGAAGCTTCCTCAATCATTCGAGCTGCTGGTCTTAAACTCTGGCGAGGTATGCTTCCAAAATGGATTCTTAGGTAAAAATGGGTTGGAGCTTTTTGAAGAAAACTTGCATCTGGTGATCTTGATGTTGGATCCCTCCCATCGATGTCCCAAGGTGTGGGATCCTTGAGTTGATCCAGCTCGTAAGCTCGCATCAAGTGAGCAATGGCGGATGAACTCCATTCTCCCTCACTTGCGTGACGTTAGATCATGCATTGTCCGTTCCGCATGATCGAAATAGACGATCGTGATTAGATCCGCTAGATCAATCTAATTTAATCCTATCAAGCTGTGGGATTAATTATAGCTATCGGATCTTAGATCGGAGGGCGGATGAGAAAGCATGTCCGCCACCACAGCATCGAAGGGTATCTTTAAGTAGTAATCTAAGTGCCATGTGGAAAGTATGCCGCGTCAGCATTATACTTGGTGCCAATAGGATTAGGCTTTAATTTTGTTTAATTAATCATTTTTAATGGCTAAAACTTCTAAAAATTATAAAAAGAATCAGAGAGAAATTTAAAAATACAAATAAAAACTCATTTTAAAGGTATTTCAGAGGAGAATTAATCAAAAATGATTTTAACTAATTTTGAATAGTAATTAAGATTTAATTGAAAATTTTATTAGCTTAATTACACTTTAATTAATTGAGCAATTTTCATGGGATAACTTCTGCCTCTCATAGTTTTCTTGAGATTTATTCCTCATTCAATTAGGAAAATTGACTAATTAAACCTTAACTGCACTTTTAATTACACCATAAACCCTAAACTAACCCTAAACCCTAAGCTAACCTAAACCCTAAAAACCATAAACCCTAAAGACTAAACACTAAACCCTAAACCCTAAACCCAAATGCCTAAATTATAAAACCCTAATCCCTAAAATCCTAATCCCTAAATCATAAACCCGAAACACTAAACCCTAAAAACCTAAAAATCTAAACCTAAACTAAATAAAACCAGCAAATAAAATAAATAAAAAAACCTATACCAAAATAAAATAAAAGAAAGAAAATATAATAAAAACCTAAACCTAAAAAGAAAATAAAGTAAAAAATAAAAACTAAAATAAAATAAAATAAATAAAAACCTAAACTAAACTAAAAAATAAAATAAACCTAAAAATAAAAAATCTAAATAAAATAAAACTAAATGTAAAATACAATAAAATAAAATATAAAAATTAAATAAAATCTTAAACCTGAAAAATAAACTTAAAAAAAACCTAAAAATAAATAAAAATTAAAACCTAAACCCTAATCATAAAAAAAAACACCTGAAATAAACATAAACTTAAACTAAAATAAACTAAACTAAAATAAATAAAACCTAAACCTAAAACTAAAATAAACTAAACCAAAACCATAAACTAAATAAAATAAAATAAAATAAAACTAAAACTAAGCCTAAACTTTAAAAAAAAAAACCTAAAAAAACCCTAAAATCCAAACCTAATACCTAAACCTAAAAAAAAATTAAAACCTAAACCAATATCTAAAAATAAAAAATAAAACCTAAACCTAAAAAAAATAAAATAAAAATAAAACAAAATAAAAAAACAAACATAATCCTAAGCCTAAACCTAAAAAATAAACTAAAATCAAAACCTATACTAAAATAAATAAACTAAACTAAAATAAAATAAAATAAACCTAAACCCTTAAAACCTAAACACTAAACCTAAACCTTAAACTAACTATAATCCATAATCCTAAAACTAAACCTTAAACCTTAAACTCAACCTAAACCCTAAAACTCTAAACTAAAACCCTAAAACTAAACCTTAAACTCAAATTAAAACCTAAATCTAAACTAAACCTAAAACTCCTAAACTCCTAATTAAATCCTAAACTAAAACCTTAAACTCTAAAACCTTAAACTAAAAATCCTAAACCCTAAAACTCTAAACTAAACCTTCTAAATCCTAAACTAAATTTAAACTTAAACCTAAACCTAACTCCTAAATCAATCAAAACTAATCCAAATTTAAACTTAATACTTTAACCTAATCCTTAAACCTTTAAACCTTAAACTTAAATTCTAAACTCCTAAACTATAAACTAAAACTAAACTTAAACCTAAACTTAAACTCCATAACCTTTAAATCCTAAACTATAACTTAACCCAAACCTTAAACTTAAACCTTAAAATAAACCCTAAACCCTAAAGCTAAACTCTAAACCCTAAACCTAAACCTAAACCTAAACTTAACCTAAACCCTAAACCCAAAGTCTAAACCTAAAAAACTTTAAGTTAACTAAACCTAAACCCTAAACCCTAAACCCTAAACTAACCCTAAGCCCTAAGCTAACCCTAAACCCTAAAGTAACCCTAAAATAAAATAAACTAAAAATAAACCTAAGCCTAAACTAAAAAAAACCTAAAAATGAAAACCTAAATCCTAAATCTAAAAAATAAAAAAAAAACCTAAAAATAAAAAATAAAACCTAAACCTAAAAATAAAACTAAACAAAAAAAATAAACATAATCCTAAACCTAAACCTAAAAAATAAACTAAAATAAAAAACCTAAATTAAAATAAATAAACCTAAAATAAATAAAGTAAACTAAATAAAAATAAAAAATAAACCTAAATAAAACCTAAACCCTAAAAAAAAAAACTCTAAACCCTAAACCCTAAAGCCTAAAGACTAAACCCTAAACTTGAAAACTAATCTTGAGCCCTAAACCCTTAACCCTAAACCCTAAACCCTAAACCCTAAACTAACATTAAACCCTAAACCCTAAACCTTAATCCCTAAATCTAAACTTAAACCTAACTCCTAAATCAGAAACCTAAACTCTTAAACCCTAAGCCCTAAACCCTAAACCTAAAACCCTAAAACTACAACCCTAAATACTAAACCCTAAAAAATCTTAAACGATAACTCTAAACCCTAAGCCCTTAAACTAACCCTAAGCCCTAAACCCTAAACTAAACTAAAAACCCTAAACCCAACCTCTAAAAACCTTAACCTTAACCTAAACTTAAACCTAAACCTAAACCTAAGCCTAAACCTATACCTAAACACTAAGCCCTAAACCCTAAACCTTAAACCTAAACTTAAACCCTAAACCCTAAACCCTAAACTTTAAACCCTAAACCCTAAACCCTAAACCCTAAAAACCTAAAATCCTAAACCTGAACTAGATTAAACCAAAAATAAAATAAATAAAAAACCTAAACTAAATAAAATATAGTAAAATCCTAAACTAAAACCTAAAGCTAAACTTAAAATAAAAAATAATAAACTAATAAAATATACTAAAATAAAATAAATAAACACCTAAATAAAACTAAAAAATAAAATAATACCTAAGAATAAAAAACCTAAATAAAATAAAAACTAAACTTAAAATAAAAATAAAATAAACCAAAAATAAAATAAATTAAAAACTAAATAAAAACCAAAACCTAAAAAATAAGCCTTAAAATAAAACCTAAAAATAAATACAAAATAAAACCTAAAGCCTAAACTAAAAAAAAACCTAAACCTAAAATGAAAATAACATAAACCTAAACCGAAACTAAAATAAACAAAACCTAAACCTAAACATAAACCAAAACAAAATAAAAGAAAATAAGATAAAATAAACTAAAAAATAAACTAAATAAACCTAAACCTACCACTTTATTTCATTTAAAAAATAATAAAATAATAAAATAATAAAAAACCCTAACCCTAAACCCTAAACTCTAAAACTTACCCTTAACCTATAACCCTAAACCCTAAACCCTAAAACCCTAAATCCAAAACCCTAAAATGCTAAAAACCTAAACCTAAACTAAATAAAACCTAAAATAATATAAATAAAAAAACATAAACAAAAATAAAATAATATAAACAGATAAAAATAAAACCTAAACTAAAACCTGAACGTAAACCTAAACCTAAACTTAAAATAAAATAAAATAAAAAATAAAAACTAAACTGAAATAAAATAAATAAAACCTTAAAGTAAACTAAAAATAAAATGAACAAAAAATAGAAATCCTAAATAAAATAAAAATTAAACGTAAAATAAAAATAAAGTAAACCTAAAATAAAATAAAATAAAAACTAAATAAAAACCTAAACCTAAAAAATAAACCTAAAAATAAAACATAAAATAAATAAAAAATTAAACCAAAACCCTAAACTAAAAAAAAAACATAAACATAAAATAAACAACATGAAATAATTTAAAAAAAATAAACATAAACCTAAACTAAAATAAATAAAACCTAAACCTAAACCTAAACTAAAAATAAACCTAAGCCTAAGCTAAAAAAACCTAAAAAAAAGACCTAAAACCTAAACCTAAAAATAAAAAATAAAAACCTAAACCAAGACTTAAAAATAAAAATAAAACCTAAACCTAAAAAATAAAATAAAAATAAAATAAAACAAAAAATAAACATAATCCTAAACCTAAACCTAAAAAATAAACTAAAAGAAAAATCTAAACTAAAATAAATAAACCTGAAATAAATAAACTAAACTAAATAAAAATAAAAAACAAACCTAAAAAAACCCTAAACCCTAAACATTTAACCCTTAATGCTAAACCCTAAACCCTATATCCCTAAACTCCTAAATTAAACCTAAAACTTAAACTCCTAAACTCCTAAACCTAACTCCTAAACCTAAACCTTAAACTCTAATTCTAAAACCTATAAACTCTAAACAAACCTAAACCTAAACCCCTAAACCTAAACTAAACTCTAAAACCTAAAACTAAACTAAACTAAAACTAAACTAAACCTTTAAACTCCACCTAAACCTTGTTAACCTTTAAACTATAAAATTAAACCTAAACCCTAAACCCTAAATCCTAACCCTAAGCCCTAAACCTAAAACCTTAAACCTTAAACCCTAAACCCTAAGCCTAAAAGCCTTAAAAACCTAAACCTAAACTAAATTAAACCTAAAAAAATATAAATAAAAACACCTCAACCTAAATAAAATAAAATAATAAAATAAAATAAGAACCTAGACTAAAACCTAAACCTAAACCTTGAAATAAAATATAATAAGCTAAAATGAAATAAATAAAATAAAGTAAACCCTAAACCTAAACCTAAACCTCAAAATAAAATAAATTAAAAACTAAATAAAACCTAAACCTAAAAAACAAACCATAACATAAAACCTAAAAATAAATAAAAAATAATACCTAAACCCTAAACTAAAAAAATAAAACCTAAACCTAAAATAAAAATAAAAATAAACCTAAATCGAAACTAAAATAAACTACACTAAAATAAATAAAACCTAAACCTAAACTTAAACCTAAACATAAACATAAACTTAAACTAAATAAAATAAAATAAGCAAAAAAATAAACTAAATAAACAAAAACCTATAAGTTTTACTTAATTTAATGAAATAAAAAAGACCCTAACACTAAACCCAAAACCATAAAACTAACCCTAAACCCTAAATTATAAACCCTAAACCTACAACCCTAAACCCTAAAACCCTAAACCCAAAACCCTAAAATGCTAAAAACCAAAACCTAAAGTAAATAAAACCTCAAAAAAGAGAAAAATGTAAACCAAAATATAAATATAAAATAAAATAATTTAAAAACCTAAACTAAAACCTTAACCTAAGCGTAAAAAGAAAATAAAATAAAAAACCAAAAACTGAACTAAAATAAAATAAATAAGACCCTAAACCATACTAAAAAATAAAATAAATAAAAAAAATAGAAAACCTAAATAAAATAAAAGCTAAATTTAAAATAAAAATAAAGTAATCCTAAAATTAAATAAAATAATAACTAAATAAAAACCTAAACCTAAAAAATAAACTTAAAATAAAATTAAAAATTAAAAATTAAAAATTAAACCCTAAACCAAAAAAAAACATAAACTTAAAATAAATAAAATAAGGTAAACCTTAAACTAAATTGAAATAAACTAAACTAAAATAAATAAAACCTAAACTTAAATCTAAAATAAACTAAACCTAAACCTTAAACTAAATAACATAAAATAAACTAAAAATAATCCTAAACCTAAACTAAAAAATAAAACCTAAAAATAAACCTAAAATAAAACACTAAAACCTAAACCAAAAAAAAATAAAAAATAAAACCTAAACTTAAAAAATAAAATAAAAATATAACTAAACTAAAAAATAAGTGTAAACCTACACAAAAACCTAAAAAATAAACTAAAATAAAAAACCTAAAAAAAATAAAAAAACCTAAAACAAATAAACCAAACTAAATAAAAAATAAACCTAAATAAAAATAAAAAATTAAATAAACTAAAATAAATAAAAATAAACCTAAACCTATAGGTTTACAAAATTAAAAAAAAAACCAAAACCCTAAACCCTAAACCCAAAGCCCTAAAACTAACCCTAAACCCTAAATCATAAACCTACAACCCTAAACCCTAAACCCTAAAAAACCTCAAACCTTAAACCCTAAACCCTAAATTAACCTTAAACCCTAAACCCTAACCTAACCCTAAACCCTAAACCCTAAAACCCTAACTCTTAAACTCTAAACTAACCCTATACCCTAAACCCTAAACCCTAAAAACCCTAAACCCTAAAGCCTAAACACTAAACCTTGAACCATAAAACCTAAATTAACCCTAAACCCTAAGCTAACCCTAAACTCTAAACCCTAAACCCTAAACTCTAAGCCCTAAAAATCATAAACACTAAAACCTAAACACTAAACACTAAACCCTAAACCCTAAACCCAAACCCTAAAACCCAAAACCCTAAACCCTAAACTCTAAAAATCTAAAAACCTAAACCTAAACTAAGTGAAACCTAAAAATAAAATAAATAATTAAACATAAACATAAATAAAATAAGAAAATAAAATAAAATAAAAACATAAACTAAAACCTAAACATAAACTTAAAAATAAAATAAATAAAAAGTATAAATAAAATAAAATAAAGTGAATAAAAATTGAAATTAAACTAAAAAATAAAATAAACCTAAGAATAAAAAACCTAAATAAAATAAAAACTAAACGTTAAACAAAAATAAAATAAAATAAAAAATAAAAAAACTTAAACCTAAAAAATAAACCTAAAAATAAATAAAAAATAAAACCTAAATCCTAAATCTAAAATACAAATAAACTAAATAAAATAAAATGAACTTAAACATAAACTAAAATAAACTAAACTAAATTAAATAAAACCTTAACCTAAACCTAAAATAAACTAAACATAAATCTTAGCTTAAACCTAAACTAAATAAAATAAACTAAACTAAAAAAAGACCTAAACCTAAACTAAAAAATTAAACTTAAAAGTAAACATAAAATAATTACCTAAAACTCAAACCTAAAAAAATATAATAAAAACTTAAACCTAAACCTAAAAATAAAAAATAAAACCTAAACCTAAAGAATAAAATAAAAATAAAACTCAACTAAAAAAACATAAACCTAAAAAAAAACTAAAATAAATTACCTAAACTAAAATAAATAAACCTAAAATAAAATAAATAATAAAACCTAAACCCTAAACTTAAGAAAATCCTAAACCTAAAATAAAAAAATAAAATAAACCTAAACCTAAATTAAAATAAATAAAACCTTAAACCGTAAACCCTAACCCTAAACCATAAACCCTAAACACCAAACCCTAAACCTAAACCTAAAGTTAATAAATAAATCATAAATTAAACCTAAATCCTAAAACATAATAAACCAAAACCTAAACAAAAACCCTAAGAATGGGCAGAACCTTGACAGCAGGAACATCACCTTCAACTAGGCTCAGTTAAGATCTGGCGGTGGAGGCGAAGGCAGAGGCAGCAGTTATTGTAGTAAAGGTGGGAGATATGGAGGTGCTGGTGGATATGAAGGCAGTGGTCGAAGCTGTGGGGGTTATGGAGGCTGGAGGAGAGACGAAGGTTATAGCCGTGGTGGCGACGGAGGGAGAGATCAAGGATATGATGGTGGATCACGCTACTCTAGAGGCCGGAGTGGTTCTGACGGGAACTAGAAAAATTGAAGAAGGGTCAATCTAATCTGCTGCTTATGGAACTGTGTCTTTATAATAGAGATGGTTCTAGTTATCTTGGGTTTTCAATTTGCTCTATGTGTGCCTATTTTTTAGCTATGTCATCGCTTGTGCCTTAGAAAATTTTATGTGTTACTTGGTTGATGAAATCGAAAAGAAGAGATGTTGAATGTGAAATTATTCTCTATTTAAAAAAACCCTAGACCCTAAACTAAAACCTGAACATTAGACCTATAACCTAAACCATAAACCTTAAAACCTAAATACCCTGAACCCTAAACCCTAAACCTTAAACCCTAAACCCTAAAACACTAAACCTTAAACCCTAAACCTAAAAACCTAAAACATAAACCCTAAACCCTAAACAATAAACCCTCAACTAACCTTAAAACCTAAACCCAAAATCCAAAACCCTAAAAAGCTAAAAACTTACACATAAGAAAAATAAAACCTAAAAAGAAAATAAATAAAAAACTTAAACGAAAATAAAATAAAAAAACTAAATTAAAATAAAACCCTAAACTTGAAACTAAACATAAACCTAAAAAGAAATTAAATTAAAAAATAAAAACTAAAATAAAATAAATAAAAATCTAAACTAAATTGAAAAATAAAAAAACCTAAATAAATTAAAAATAAAACCTAAAATACAAATAAAATAAATTAAAAACTAAAGAAAAACCTAAACCTAAAAAATAAATCTAAAAATAAAACCTTAAAAATAACATAAACCCTAAACTAAAAAAAAACCTAAACCTAAAATAAAAATGAAATAAACCTAAACCTAAACTAAAATAAACTAAATGAAAATAAATAAAACCTAAACTTAAACCTAAAAAAAACCTAACATAAACCTAAACCTAAACCCTAAATAAAATTAAATAAACTATAAATAAACCTAAACCTAAACTAAACAAATAAAACCTAATAATAATCCTAAAATAATAACCTAAAACCTAAACCTAAAAAATTAAAATGAAAATCTAAATTTAAATATATAAATAAAAAATAATACCTAAACCTAAAAAAATAAAATAAAACGTAAAACTAAACTAAAAAATAAACCTAAACCTATACCTAAACATTTAAATTAAACTAAAATAAAAAACCTAAACTAAAATAAATAACATAAAATAAATAAGCTAAACTAAAAAAAACCAAAATAAAAAAAACTAAATAAACCAAAACCTACCAGTTTACTTTATCTAAAAATAAAATTAAAATATTAAAAAAAATCTAAACCTAAATCGAAACCCTATACCTACAGAGCTAAACCCTAAACTCTAAATCTTAAAACCCTAAACCCAAAACACAAAACCCTAAACCCTAAACTCTAAAACCCTAAACCCTAAACCCTAAACCCTAAACCTTAAATACTAAACCTTAAAACTAACCCTAAACCTACAACCCTAAACCTATAACCCTAAACCCAAAACCATAGACCCCAAAAACTCATAAACCCTAAACCCTAAACCCTAAACATTACATCCTAAACCCTATCCCTAACATAAAACCCTAAACCCTAAAACCCTAAACCCTAAACCATAAACTAACTTTAAACCCTGAACCCTAAAACCCTAAACGCTAAAATCCTAAACTCTAAACCCTAAACCCTAAAACATTAAACCCTAGCCCTAAATCCCAAGCCCTAAACCTAAACCTAAAGTAACTAAATAAATTAAAAAATTTACCTAAACCCTAAAACCTAACAAACCTAGGGATGGAGGAGAAGGCGGAGGAAGTGGTTATCATGCTGGTGCTGGGGGATCTAGAGGTGCTGGTAGATATGGTGGTGGTGGTCAGAGCAGGGGTGGTTATGGAGGTGGGAGGAGCGATAGAGGTTATAGCCGTAGTGGTGGCGGAGGGAGAGATCGGGGATATGATGGTGGATCACCTACTCGAGCAACTAGGGTGGTTCTGATGGGAACTGGAGAAACTGAAGAATGATAGATCCAATCTATCGCTAGGAAATGTGTCTTTATAGTAATGATGATTCTAGGTTTTCAATTTTCTATGTGCTTAATTTTATCTTAGGCCACTTGTACTTGTTGTGTTTCTTGATAAAATCAAATAAAGAAATGTTGAATTTGTTCTTTAAAAAAACCAAAAACCCTAAACCTTAAAACCTAAACTAAAACCTAAACCCTATACCTAAAACCTAAACCCTAAACCCTATACCCTAAACCCTAAAAATCCTAAACCCTAAACCCTCAACCCTAAACCCTAAAACCCTAAAACTTGAACCCTAAACACTAAACCCTAAACCCAAAACCCTAAAACCCAAACCCTAAACTCTAACCATAAACCGTCAACTAACACTAAACCCTAAACCCTAAACCAAAAAAAGCTAAAAACCTAAAACTAAACCTAAATTTAAAATAAATAAATAAACCTAAACCCTAAACAAAAAACCTAAACCAAAAATAAAAATAAACATAAACATAAACCTAAACTAAAATAAACTTAACTAAAATAAATAAAACATAATCCTAAACCTAAACTTAAACCTAAACCTTAAATAAAATTAAATAAACTAAAAATAAACCTAAACCTAAACTAACAAATAAAACATACAAATAAACCTAAAATGAAAACCTAAAACCTAATCCTAAAAAAATAAAATAAAAACCTAAACCTAAACCTAAAAATAAATAAAAATAAAACTCAACTAAAAAATAAACATAAACTTAAACCTAAACCTAAAAAATAAACTAAAACTAAAAACCCAAATTAAAAAAAATAAACTTAAATAAATAAACTAAACTAAATAAAAATAAAAAATAAACTTAAATAAAAATATAAAATAAAATAAAGTAAAATAAATTAAAAATAAACTAAATAAACCTAAACCTATTGATTTACTTAATTTGTTTTAAAAAAACCTAAACCTTAAACCCTAAGCCCGAGACCTTAATCCCTAAAAAGCTAAAAACCTAAACCCTAGACTAACCCTAAACCCTAAGAATGGGCAGAACCATGATGGTAGGAACATCACCATCAACTAGGCTAAGTCTAGATCTAGCAGTGGAGGCGAAGGCGGAGGCAGTTATCGTAGTGGTGGTGGGGGATCTGGAGGTGCTGATGGATATGGAGGTGGTGGTCAGAGCAGTGGTGGTTATGAATGTGGGAGGAGTGATGGAGGTTACAGCTGTGGTGGTAGTGGAGGGAGAGATCTAGGATATGATGGCGGATCCCGCTACTCGAGAAGCGGGGTTGGTTTTAATGGGAATTGGAGAAATTGAAGAACGATCGATCCGATCTACTGCTTATGGAACTATGTCTTTACAGTAGAGATAATTATACTTACCTAGGGTTTTTTATTTGCTCTATGGGCGTTCATTTTTTATCTATGTCATTGCCTTTGCCTTAGAAAACTTGGGGTGCTATTAGTTGATGAAATTGAAAAGAAGATTTGTTAAATTTGAATTTGTTCTTTATTAAAAAAACCTTAAACCCTAAAACCTAAACCCTAAATCCTAAACCCCAAACCTTAAACCCTAAACTTGAAACCCTAAACTAACCTTTAACCCTAAACCCTAAAAAGCAAAAAATATAAACCTAAACTAAATAAAACCTAAAAATAAAATAAATAAAAAAACCTAAACCAAAATTAAATAAATAAAAATAAAATAAAAACATAAATTAAAACATAAATCTAAATCTAAACCTAAACCTAAACCTAAATAGAAAATAAAATAAAAAGTAAAAACTAAACTAACAATAAATAAATAAATAAAAACTTAAACTAAACTAAAAAATAAAAACATAAATAAAATAAAAACATAAATAAAATAAAAACTAAACCTAAAATATAAATAAAACAAACCTAAAAAAATAAAATAAAAACTAAATAAAAACCTAAACCTAAAAGATAAACATAAAAATAAAACCTAAAACTAAAAAAATAAAACATAAACTTAAAATAAAAATAAAATAAACAAATTAAAATAAACCTAAACTTAAAATAAAACAAAATAACCTAAACAAATAAAACCTAAAATAAAGTAAAAATATACCTAAACCTAATCTAGAAAATAAAACCTAAAATAAAACCTAAAACCTAAACTTAAAAAAATAAAATAAAAATCTAAACCTAAACATAAAAATAAAAAATAAAACCTAAACCTAAAAAATAAAATAAAAATAAAACTCAACTAAAAAATAAACCTAAACTTAAAAAATAAACTAAAATAAAATACATAAACTAAAATAAATAAACCTAAAATAAATTAACCATACAAAATAAAAATGAAAAATAAACCAAAATAGAAATAAAAAATAAAATAAACTCGGATAAATAAATAAAAACTATATAAACTAAATAAACCTAAACCTACACCATACTTGCTCGGGAAAGGATCGGAACTACTAAAGCTATTATGTTTATTTAGACTCGGAGAGCTTTCAATAGGAATAAAATCTAGAGCATAAGAAGTAGACAATATATAAGTAAAATCATCTTTCATCATTAATTTTATTTTGGGTGGAAGTACATGATAGAAATCAAGTAAAGTAAGCAGAGTAAGGGATTTAGTACCCTTATCTGCAGATACAATCCTCCTGCTAGTAGAAGAGGAGTTAGTAAAAGAGGTGCTAGCTGCAAGAGTGGAGGGAGTACTGGACTCGGACGGTGGCTACACTACTTGACTATCCTGAAAGTATGAGTCTGCTGCTATCACCCTCCCTAAGTTATCCTTTGCATCTAGCAAACCTTCCTTATTATTGGAGGTTTAAGCTACTTCAGGCAGCTGCAAGGAAAGCTTCTTGATCATAGAAGTGATCTTCTTGGCGGTTTGGGATAGGGAGATATCCTAACCTACTTTGGTCATAAGAGGATCGCAAGTATCCCCAAGGATTACTCTAACATAATTGGATGGTTGTTCTAATAAGTATTTTTTAGGGATAACTATGGTTCTCAACTTGTAGTTGTGCTCAAGCTAGTCTTTAAAAGTGATAGAATCCTCTAAGACATGGCCTAACATGCGGTGGTAGGGGAAATAGTTAGGATCATCGCTCTTGCCCACTTCCTCCGGCCTCTTAGGCTCTGGTAACTGAAAGTTAAGTTTCTTTAAGAGATTTTTAAAGATTTTCCTAACTACCTCCCACTTGAATGAACATGGCTTATTCAATATATCAGCAAGAGAAGGTAAAAAGTAGCTACCTGGTGATGGATATGAATACCGCTGCTGGGTAGGCTGCTGAGGTGGTGGAAATGGTCATTATGGCGACTACGGTGACTGGTATGATGGCCGACGTGGTGGAAGAGGAGGTCGTAAAGGAGGCTACAGCTCTCTCTTATCTTGAACTCAAGTTGCTTCCCTATCCATCTCGACACAACTGTCCATGGCTTCTTCTCAAACACCTTTTGTGGCTTGGGCCTAGATGATTGGTCTAGAAAGAGAAAATGTTTGGCTTCCTCTTGTAGGCTAGTCGCCTTGTTGATTAATTTCTTAAATGTCTTAATGGTAAAGCCCTTATGCATGGATATTTTTGAGAAGAATCTCAGTGGCATGCTATTCAGACAGCTATGGTTCTCATTTCATGCTCAGGTTTTGCCACCTGAGAATGTAATCAATAAGAGACTCGTTGAGTTTTTGTTTCTCTACAATAATGTCGCCTACCCTCCCCTTGAGCTCCAAAGAAACCTCTTGATGAAGAGGTGCTCCAACTTAGAAAAGTCTTCAACGAACTGGCTACCAATACCAATCAATGACAGAGATCTAACGAAAAGGCGTAATAAGAGTGTTTACCATCTGTTGTAAATGTACTTAAAGTGTGCAATGTGTTATCTTGAGCTCCCACTACCATCAAAGATCTTGAAGGATGGTGGTACAAAACCCTAAATAAAATAAAAACCTAAAATAAAATAAAATTGAAAATAAAAAAAAGAAAACGTAAACCTAAACTAAAAAAACCTAAACATAAAATAAACAAAATAAAATGAACATAAACCTAAATTAAAATAAACTAAACAAAAATAAATAAAGCCTAAACCTAAACCCTAAACTAAATAAAATAAATTAAACTAAAAATAAAACTAAACCTAAACAAAAAAAAACCTAAAAAAAACCTAAAATAAAAACCTAAAACCTAAACCTAAAAAAATAAAACAAAAACCTAAACATATACCTAAAAATTAAAAATAAAACCTTAAACTAAAAAATAAAATAAAAATAAAACTAAACATAAACATAAACCTAAACCTAAAAAATAAACTAAAATAAATAAACCTAAAATAAATACACTAAATAAAATAAAAATAAAAATAAACCTAAATAAAAATATAAAATAAAATAAAATAAAATAAATAAATAATAAACTAAATAAATCTATACCTACAAGTTTATTTAGTTAAAAAAAAAAACTAAAACACTAAACCCTAAAACCTAAACCTTAAATCCTAAACCCTAAACCCTAAACCTTAAACCCTACTAGTTTACTTAATTTAAAAAAATAAAAATAATAAATAATAAATAATAAAACCCTAACCCTAAATCGTAAACCCTAAAACTAACCCTAAACCCTAAACTCTAAACCCTAAACCTACAACCCTAAACCCTAAACCCAAAACCCTAAAACCCAAAACCCAAAACTCTAAAATGCTAAAAACCTAAACCTAAACTAAATAAAACCTAAAAATTAAATAAATTAAAATACATAAACCAAAATAAAATAATAAAAACAAATAAAATAAAAAGCTAAACTAAAACCTAAACCTAAAAGAAAATTAAATGAAAACAAAACTAAAATAAAATAAAATAAATAAAACCCTAAACTAAAAAAATAAAAAATAAACAAAATTGAAAACCTAAATAAAATAAAAACTAAACGTAAAATAAAAATAAAATAAACCTAAAACAAAATAAAATAATAACTAAATAAAAACCTAAACCTAACAAAATAAACCTAAAAATAAATAAAAAATAAATCCTAAACCCTGAACTAAAAAAAAAACATAAACCTAAAAAAAACAAAACAAAATAAACATAAACCAAAACTAAAATAAACTAAACTAAAATAAATAAAACCTAAACCTAAACCTAAAATAAACTAAACCTAAACCCTAAAATAAAAACTTAAAACCTAAACCAAAAAAGTAAAATTAAAACCTAAAAAAAAACCCTAAAATAAAAACCTAAAACCTAAACCTAAAAAAGTAAAATAAAAAATAATAGCTAAACTTAAAAAATATAATAACAGAAAACTAAACAAAATTAAACATAATCTTAAACCTAAACCTAAAAAATTAACTAAAATAAAAAACCTAAACTAAAATAAATAAATAAATAACTAAATAAAATAAAATAAACTTAAAAGACTAAACTAAAAGAAACTCTAAATCCTAAACCCTAAAACCTAAACTAAAAATTTAAACCTAACCTAAACCAAACTAAATAAACTAACTAAATTTAACTAAAACTCCATCTAAACTTAATCAAACTAACTTGATAAACGAACTAAATTAAACTAAAACTAAACTAAATCTTTAAACCAAACTAAACCTAAAATAAACTAAACTAAACCCTAAAATCCCTAAACTTAAACTAACTAAATTTAAACTAAACTAACTAAAAAACTAAAAACCTAAACTTAAAGACTAAAAAACTAAACCTAAAACCTAAACTCCTAAATCATAAACCCAACCCTAAACCCTAAACCCTTAAACTAACCATAAACCTACAACGCTAAACCTACAACCCTAAACCCTAAACGTTAAACCCTAAAAAACCTTAAACTATAACCCTAAACCTTAAATCCTAAACCCTAAAACCCTAAACCTTAAACCCTAAACTAACCATAAAAACTAAACCCTAATGTCTAAAGCCTAAAGCCTAAAGCCTAAACCCTAAACCCTAAAGACTAAATCTTAAACCCTAAACCCTAAACCCTAAAGCCTAAACCCTAAAACCCTAAAACCTAATAACCTAAAAACCTAAACCTAAGCTGAATTAAACCTAAAAATAAACTAAATAAAAAAACCTAGACCTAAATAAAATAAAATAATAAAATAAAATAAAAACCTAAACTAAAACTTAAACCTAAACCTTAAAATAAAATACAATAAACTAATAAAATAACCTAAAATAAAATAAATAAAATCCTAAACTAACCTAAAAAATTAAATAACCTTAAGAATAGAAAACCAAAATAAATTAAAAACTAAATATAAAGTAAAAATAAAATAAATTTAAACCGAAACTAAAATAAAATAAACTAAAATAAATAAAACCTAAACCTAACCTTAAATCTAAACCTAAACACTAAACATTAAACCCTAAAAACCTAAAAACCTAAACCTAAACTAAATGAAACCTAAAAATAAAATAAATAAATAAACAAAAGACAAAATAAAATAATAAAATAAAATTAAATAGAAACCTAAACTAAAACCAAAAACCTAAACCTAAAAATAAAATAAATAAAAAGCAAAAATAAAAAATTAAAGTAAATAAAAACCTAAATTAAACCAAAAAATATAATAAACCTAAGAATAAAAAATCTAAATATAATAAAAACTAAACATAAAATAAAAATAAAGTAAAATAAAAACTAAATAAAAATATAAAGCTAAAAAATAGATCTAAAAGTAAATAAAAAATAAAACTTAAACCCTAAACTAAAAAAACCTAAATCTAAAATAAAAATAAAATAAGCAAAATAAAACAAACTTGAACATAAAATAAAATAAACTAAACTATAATAAATAAAACCTAAACCTAAACTAAATAAAATAAAATAAACTAAAAATAGACCCAAACCTAAACTAAAAAATAAAACCTAAAACTTAAACCTAAAAAAATAAAATAAAAACCTAAACCTAAACCTAAAAATAAAATATAAAACATAAACATAAAAAATAAAATAAAAATAATAGTAAACTAAAAAATAAACTTAAACCTAAAAAATAAACCAAAATAAAATACCTAAACTAAAATAAATTAACCTAAAATAAAATAAAATAAAAACCTAAATGCTAAATTGAAAAAAACCTAAATCTAAAATAAACAAAATAAAATAAACATAAACCTAAACTAAAATAAACAAAACTAAAATAGATGAAACCTTAAACCCTAAAGCCAAACCCTAATCCATAGACCCTAAACCACAAACCCTAAACCTAAACCTAAAGTAACTAAATAAATTATAAATTAAACCTATACCCTAAAACCTAATAAACCTAAACCTAAACCGAAATCCTAAAAATGGGCAGAACCTTGACAGCAGGAACATCACTATCAACCTGGCTCAATCTAGATCTAGAGGTGGAGGCGAAGGTGGAGGTGGCAGTTATCACAGTCATGGTGGGGGATCTAGTGGGGCTGGCGGTGGTCAGAGCAGTAGTGGTTATGGTGGTGGGAGGAGCGATGGAGGTTACAACCGTGGTGGTGGCAGAGGGAGTGATGGGGGATCCCGCAACTCGAGAGGCTGAGGTGGTGCTGAAGAGAACTGGAGAAACTGAAGAACGACTGATTGGATCTGCAACTTATGGAACTGTGTCTTTATAGTAGAGATGGTTCTAGTTATCTAGGGTTTTGGATTTGCTCTATGCGTGCTCATTTTTTAACTTTGTTGTAACTTGTGTCTTAGAAAACTTGGTGTGGTACTTGGTTGATGAAATCAAAAAGAAGAAATGTTGAATCTGAATTTGTTTTTTGTTAAAATAAAAACCAGAAACCCTAAATCATAAACTAAAACCTGAACATTAAACCAAAATCCTAAACCCTAAACCCCAAACCATAAAAACCCTAAACCTTAAACCCTAAACCCTAAATCCTAAACCATAAAACCCAAAACCCTAAACCCTAAACCCTAAATCTTAAAACCAAAACCCTAAACCCTAAACCCTAAATAAATAAAAAATAAACTAAATATACTAAATAAACCTAAACCTATCGATTTACTTAATTTAAATAAAAATACCTTAAACCCTAAATCCTGAACTCTAAACCCTAAACCCTAAACCTATAACCCTAAACCCTTAAACCTAAACCCTACTCCCTAAAAACCCTTAAACCACCCTAAACCCTAACCCTAAACTTTAAACCTTGATAGCGTAAACCTTAAAATCATAAAACCTAAAACCTAAACCCTAAACCCTACCCCTATACCATAAACCCTAAACCCCAAACCCTAAACCTAAGCCTAAAGTAACAAAATAAATAAAAAAATAAACCTAAACCTTAAATCCTAATAACCCTATACCTAAACCTAAACCCTATAAATGGTAGAACCTTGATGGAAGGAACATCATTATCAACCAGGCTTAGTCTAGATCTGGTAGTGGAGGCGAAGGTAGAGGCAACAACTATCGCAATTGTGGTGGGGCATCTGGAGATGCTGTTGGATATGGAGGTGGTGGTCAGAGCAGTGGTGGTTATGGAGACAGGAAAAGCAACAAAGGTTATAGCCGTGGTGGTGGCAGAGGGAGAGATCGGGGATATGATGGTGGATCCCATAACTCGAGAGACTGGGGTGGTTCTGATGGGAACTGGAGAAACTAGAGAATGGTTGATCCAATTTGTTGCTTATGGAATTATGTTTTTATAGTAGAGATGGTTCTAGTTATCTAGGGTTTTGCATTTGTTGTATGCATGCTCATTTTTGATCTATGTCATGATTTGTGTCATAGAAAACTTGGTGTGCTACTTGGTTGATGAAATCAAAAAAAGAAATGTTGAATCTAAATTTGTTCTATGTTAAAAAAATAAAAAAACCCTAAACCCTAAACTAAAACCTGAGCCCTAAACCTAAAACCTAAACCCTAAACCCCAAACCCTAATTCCTAAAACCCCTATATCCTAAACCGTAAACCCTAAACCCTAAAACCCTAAACCCTAAATCCTAAACAATAAAACCTAAACCCTAAGCCCAAAATCATAAACCCTGAACCTTAAATCTTAAACCCTAAAAGATTAACTAACCCTCAACTTTAAAAAGCTATAAAGCTAAACCTAAATTAAATTAAACCTAAAAATAAAATATATAAAAAAACCTAAACAAAAATAAAATAAAATAAAAACATAAACTAAAACCTAAACATAAAAAAGAAAATAAAATAAAAATTAAAAACCTAAATTAAAATAAAATAAATCAAAACCTAAACTAAATTAAAAAATAAGAAACCTTAAATAAAATAAAACTAAACCTAAAATAAAAATAAAATAAACCAAAATAAAATAAAATAAAACTAAAAACCTAAAATAAAACCAAAAAATAAAACCTAAAATAAAAAAATAAAAACCTATAACTAAACTAAAAACCTTAAACATAAAATTAAAATAAAATAAACTAAACTAAAATAAATAAAACCTAACTCTAAACCTAAAATAATCTAAACCCTAACATAATATTAAACTAAATAAAATAAAATAAACTAAAAATGAGCCTAAACATAAACTAAAAGAATAAAACATTGAGATAAACCTAAAATAAAAACTTAAACCTAAACAACTAAAATAAAACCTAAACTTAAACCTAAAAATAAAAAATAAAACCTAAACCTAAAAAATAAAATAAAAATAAACTAAATTGAAAAAAAGTCGTAAACCTAAACCAAAACCTAAAAAATAAACTAAAATAAAAAACCTAAAATAAAATAAATAAACCTAAGATAAATAAAAATAAAAATAAACCTAAATTAAAAGAAAAAATAAAATACACTAGAATAACTAAAAAATAAACTAAATAAACTAAACAAACTACCATTTTACTTAATTTAAAAATAAATAAATAAGTAAAATAAATAAATAAACACTAACCCTAAACCCTAACCATAAAAACTAAACCGTAATGTCTAAAGTCTAAACCCTAAACCCTAAAACCTACAACCCTAAACCCTAAACACTAAACCCCAAACCCTAAACCCTAAACCTGAAACCTTAAACCCTAAACCATAAAAACTTAAAAACCTAAAAACCTAAACTACATAAAACCTAAAAATAAATAAATCAAAAAATTTAAACCTAAATTAAATAAAAAATAAAATAAAATAAAAGCTTAAATTAAAACATAAACCTAAACCTAAACCTAAACCTAAAAATAAAAACTAAACTAAAATAAAATAAATAAAACCCAAACTAAACTAAAAATTAAATTAACCTAAAAATAAAAAACCAAAATAAAATAAAAACTAAATCTAAAATAAATTAAAAATAAAATTAAATATAATAAAATAAAAACTAAATAAAAAACTTAACCTAAAAAATAAACCTTAAAAAAAGCTAAATTAAACCTAAAAAATAAAGCCTAAACTGTAAAGTAAAATAAAACCTAAACCAAAAAATTAACAAGCTAAAATAAACCTAATTCAAAACTAAAATAAAATAAACTAAAATAAAAAAACCTAAACCTGAACCTCAAATATACTAAACCTAAACCCCAAACAAAATAAATAAAATAAACTCAAAATTAACCTAAACCTAAGCGAAAAAAATTAAACCTAAAAATAAAGCTAAAATAAAAACCTAAAACCTAAACCAAAAAAAATAAAATAAAAATCTAAACCTAAACCAAAAAATAAAAAATAAAACCTAAACCTAAAAAATAAAACAAAAATAAAACTAAACTAAAAAATGAACATAAACATAAACCTAAACCTAAAAAACAAACAAAACTAAAAAACCTAAACTGAAATAAATATACCTAAAATAAATAAACTAAACTAAATAAAAATAAAAAATAAACTTAAATAAAAATAAAAAATAAAATAAAGTAAAATAATATATGAAATAATCTAAATAAACTAAATAAACCTAAACCTAAGCTTTTAATTTGTTTAAACACTAAACCTAAACCCTACACATAAATCCTAAACACTAAGCCCTAAACTCAACCCTAAACTAAACCCTAAACCCCTAAACCTAAACCCTAAATCAAACTAACCTGCCCCAAACCTAAACCCTAAACACTAAAACTAAACCTAAACTCCTAAACTAAAACCCTAACCTAAACCAACTTAAACCTAACTATAAAAATCCTAAAATTTAGAAACCCTAAACTTAAACCTATACCTACTTAATACATAAACTAACCCTAAACCTAAACCTAAACTACCCTAAAAGCTTAAACCCTAAAACCTAAACCCTAAGCCCTAAACCCTGAACCCTAAACCCTAACCCTAAACCCTAACCTGAACCCTAAACAATAAACCTAAAAATAAAACCTAAAAATGAATAAAAAATAAAATAAAAATGCTAAACTAAAAAAAACCTAAACCTAAAATAAAAATAAAATAAACCAAAACCTACACTAAAATAAACTAAACTAAAATAAATAAAACCTAAACCTAAACCTATAATAAACTAACCCTAAACCTAAACTAAATAAAATAAAATAAACTAAAAATAAACATAAAATAAAAACCTAACACCTAAAATAAAAAAAGTAAAAAATAAATCTTAAACCTAAAAAATATAATAAAAATAAGACTAAACGAAAATTTAAACATAAACCTAAACCTAAACTTAAAAAATAAAGTAAAATAAAAAAAATCTAAACTAAAAGAAATAAACTTAAATTAGATAAACTAAACTAAATAAAAATAAAAAATAAACCTAAATAAAAATAAAAAATAAAATAACCTAAAATGAATAAAAATATACTAAATAACCTAAATAAACCAAAACCTACCAATTTACTTAAGTTTTAAAATAAAAACCCTAAACACTAAACCTAAACCCTAAACCCTAAACCCTAAACCCTAAACCCTAAACCCTAAAACCCTAAACCCTAAACCCTAAACCCTAAAACCCTAAACCCTAAACCCTAACCCTAAACCCTAAACCATCAACTCTAAACTAACCCTAAACTTTAAGCTAACCCTAAACCCTAAACCCTTAGTCCTAAACCCAAAACCCTAAACCCTAAACACTAAATCATAAACCCTAAACCCTAAACTCAAAATGTTAAACCCTAAAACCTAAAAACCTAAAAACATAAACCAAAATTACATAAAACCTAAAAATAAAATAAATAGAAAACCTAAACCTAAATTAAATAAAAAATTTTAAAAAAATAAAAACCTAAAGTAAAACCTAAACCTAAACCTAAACCTAAAAATAAAATAAAATAAAAACTAAAAACTAAACTAAAATAAAATAAATAATACCCAAACTAAACTAAAATATATAATAATCCTAAAAAATAAAAAACCTAAATAAAATAAAAACTAAATCTAAAATAAAAATAAACTAAAATAAAATAAAAACAAAATAAAAACCTAAACATAAAAAATAAACCTAAGAAAAATGTAAAAATAAATATAAAATAAAAACAAAACTAAAAATAAACAAAATAAAATAAACCTAAACAGAATATTAAATAAAATAAACTAAAATAAATAAAACCTAAAACTAAACCTAAAATATACTAAACCAAAACACTAAATTTAATATGTGAAATAAACTAAAAATTAACCAAAAACTTAGCTAAAAAAATTAAACCTAAAAATAAAGCTAAAATAAAAATCTAAAACCTAAACCTAAAAAAATAAAATAAAAACCTAAAAATAAAACATAAAATAAAAATAAAACTAAACTAAAAAATGAACATAAACCTAAACCTAAAAAAGAAAATAAAATAAAAAACCTAAACTAAAATAATAAAGTAAACTAAATAAAAAAATAAAGCTAAATAAGAAAAAATTAAAGAAACTAAATAAACCTAAACCTACGAGTTTACTTTAATTTTTTTTAAAAAAAAAACCCTAAACCTTAAACCCTAAACCATAACCCTAAATCCTAAACCCTAAACCCTAAACACTAAAACTAACCCAAAACCCTGAACCATAAACCTACAACCCTAAACCCTAAACATTAAACCCTAAACCCTAACCCTACCTAAGCTAAACCCTAAACGATAAAGCCTAAAACCTAAACCTAAACCCAATGCCTAAACTCACCTACACTAAATTAACCTAAACCTAAATCCTAAACTTTAAAAAGTGTAAACCCTAAAGTCTAAACACTAAACCTAAACCTTAAACCCTAAACCCTAAACCCTAAATAACCCTAAACCCTAAATCGTAATCCTTAACCCTAAACCCTAAAAGCATAAACCCCAAAACCCAAAACCCTAAACCTAAACCCTGAACCCTAAACCCTAACCCTAAACCCTAACCTAAACCCTAAACAATAAACTTAAAAATAAAACCTAAAAATAAATGAAAAATAAAGCCTAAACCATAAATTAAAAAAAAAAATCCTAAACCTAAAATAAAAATAGAATAAGCCTAAACCTACACAAAATAAAATAAAATAAAATAAATAAAACCTAACCTAAACCAAAAATAAACTAAACTTAA
This sequence comes from Cymbidium sinense, assembly GCA_021442155.1. NCBI lineage: Eukaryota > Viridiplantae > Streptophyta > Magnoliopsida > Asparagales > Orchidaceae > Cymbidium > Cymbidium sinense. The sequence continues at coordinate 23,961 of JAKCPB010001882.1, forward strand.
ACCCTAAAATAAATAAAATAAAATAAACTAAAAATAAACTTAAACATAAACTAAAAAATAAAACTTAAACCTAAAAAAATATAATAAAAATAAAACTAAACTAAAAAATAAACATAAACCTAAACCTAAACTTAAAAAATAAACTAAAATGAAAAAAATCTAAACTAAAATAAGTAAACCTAAAGTAGATAAACTAAACTAAATAAAAATAAAAAATAAACCAAAATAAAAAAAATAAAATAAACTAAAATAATACATGAAATAAACTGAATAAACTAAATAAAACTAAACCTACTACTTTAAGAAAAACACTAAACCTTAAACCCTAAATAAATCCTAAACTAAACCTAAACCTAAACAAACCTAAACCCTAACTAAACCCTAACTAAACTCAAAACCTAAACTTAACCTAATCCTAACTAAACCCTAACCTAAACCTAAACCTTAACTAACCTAAACCTGTTAACTAGAATCAAAACTTAGAAAGTTTAAACTAAACCCTAAACCCTACACCATCCTAAACCCTAAACCTAAATAAACCTAAACCTTAAACCACTAAACCTTATAACCTAAGCTAAACCCTAACCCTAAACCTAACCTAAACAATAAACCTAAAAATGAATAAAAAATAAAATAAAAATGCTAAACTAAAAAAAACCTAAACCTAAAATAAAAATAAAATAAACCAAAACCAACACTAAAATAAACTAAACTAAAATAAATAAAACCTAAACCTAAACCTATAATAAACTAATCCTAAACCCTAAACTAAATAAAATAAAATAAACTAAAAATAAACATAAAATAAAAACCTAACACCTAAACCAAAAAAAGTAAAAAATAAAACCTAAACCTAAAAAACATAATAAAAATAAAACTAAACTAAAATTTAAACATAAACCTAAACCTAAACTTAAAAAATAAACTAAAATAAAAAATCTAAACTAAAATAAATAAACTTAAAGTAGATAAACTAAACTAAATAAAAAAAACCTAAATAAAAATAAAAAATAAAATAACCTAAAATGAATAAAAATATACTAAATAACCTAAATAAACCTAAACCTAAATTTTTAAAATAAAACCCTAAATCATAAAAAACCCTAAACCTAAACTAACTAAACCCTAAACCCTAAACCATAAACCCTAAACCCTAAACCCTAAACTAAACCCTAAACTAAACCTAAACCCTAAAACCCTAAACCCTAAAGCCTAAACCTAACCCTAAACCTAAACCATCAACTTAAACCAACCCTAAACCTAAACCCTAAACCTAAACCCTAAACCCTAAACCGTAAACACTAAACCCTAAATCATAAACCCTAAACTTGAAATGTTAAACTCAAACCCTAAAATCCTAAAAACCTAAACCAAAATTACATAAAACCTAAAAAAAAAAAAAAATTGAAAACCTAAACCTAAATTAGATAAAAAAATTTAAAAAAATAAAAACCTAAAGTAAAACCTAAACCTAAACCTAAACCTAAAAATAAAATAAAATAAAAACTAAAAACTAAACTAAAATTTAATAATAAAACCCAAACTAAGCTGAAAAATATATAATAATCCTAATAATAAAAACCTAAATAAAATAGAAACTAAATCTAAAATAATAATAAAATAAAATAAAATAAAAACAAAATAAAAACCTAAACGTAAAAAATTAACCTATGAAAAATGTAAAAATAAATAAAAAATAAAACCAAAACCAAAAATAAATAAAATAAAATAAATTTAAATAGAATATAAAATAAAATAAAATAAAATAAATAAAACCTAAACCTAAACCTAAAATATACTAAACCAAAACCCTTAATTAAATAAATAAAATAAACTAAAAATTAATCTAAAACTTAGCTAAAAAAATTAAACCTAAAAATAAAGCTAAAATAAAAATCTAAAACCTAAACCTAAAAAATTAAAATAAAAACATAAACATAAACCTAAAAAATAAAACATAAAATAAAAATAAAACTAAACTAAAAATGAACATAAACCAAAAAACCTAAAAACTAAAATAGAAAACCTAAACTAAAATAATAATAAAGTAAACTAATAAAAAATAAACCAAAATAAAAAAAATTAAAATAAACTAAATAACCTAAAACCTACTAGTTTACTTAATTTTTTTTAAAACCCTAAACCATAAAACCTTAAACCTAAATCAAAACCTCAACCCTAAACCCCAAACCCTATACCCTAAACCCTAAACCTCTAAACTCTAAAAATTAACCTAAACCTAATTTAAACCCTAATCCTACTAACTCTAAACCTAAACCTAAACTTAAATTTTTAAAACTAAACCTAAACTTTAATCCTAAACCTTAAACTTAATCCTAAAATTTTAAACCCTAAACCTAAAATCTAAACCTAAACTTAAACCCTAAACCTAATTTAAACCCTAAACCAATCCTAAACCTAAAAACCCTAAAAAATAAATAAAATAAAAAATAAATAAATAAAAAAAAAAAAACTTAAACCTAAAATAAAAATAAAATAAGCCTAAACCTACACAAAATAAACTAAACTAAAATAAATAAAACCTAACCTAAACCTAAAATAAACTAAACTTAAACCTAAAAATAAATAAAATAAAATAAACTAAAAATAAACCTAAACCAAAACTAAAAAAAATAAAACCTAAAATTAACCTAAAATAAAACCTAACACCTAAACCTAAAAAATAAAAAATAAAACTTTAAACTTAAAAAATATAATAAAATAAAACTAAACTAAAAATAAACATAAACCTAAACCTCAACTTAAAAATAAACTAAAATGAAAAAAATCTAAACTAAAACAAATAAACCTAAAGTAGATAAACTAAACTAAATAAAATAAAAAATAAACCAAAATAAAAAAATAAAAAATATACTAAATAACTAAATAACCTAAACCTAAAAAGTTTTGATTTTAAAAACTCTAAACCCTAAACTAACCCTAAACCCTAAACCATAAACATGAAACCCTAAACCCTAAACCTTAAACTTTAAACCCTAACGCTAAACCCTAAAACCTAAATTCCTAAACTCGGAACTTTAAACTAATCCTAAACCCTAAACCTAAATCCTAAATCCTAAACCCTAAACCCTAAACCCTTAAAATCATAAACCCTAAAGCCTAAAGCCTAAAGCCTAAAGCCTAAAGCCTAAATCCTAAAAAACCAAAAACCCTAAACCCTAAAAGCATAAAACTTAAAACCCTAAATGCTAAACCTTAAATCCTAAACCCTAAACCCTTACCCTAAACCCCAAACCCTAAACCAAAATAAACCTAAACATAAACCTAAACACTAAGAATGGGTAGAATATCGAACATCATCATCAAACTACAACCTGCCTAGATAAGGTGAGGAGGTGACTAAGCATTATGGTGGGAAGGAGGTGATGTTGGATACGTGAAAAGTGATGAGGTTACAACCATGATGGTGGCGGAGGGAGAGATCAGATATATGATGGTGGATCTCGCTACTCGAGAGGCCATCGTGGTTCTGATGGGAACTAAAGAAACTAAAGAATGGCCGATCTGATCTGCTATTTATGGAACTGTGTCTTCACAATAGAGATGGTTCTAGTTATATACGGTTTTTGATTTGCTCTATGCATGCTCATTTTAGATTTATGTTGTTTCATGTGTCTTACAAAACTTGGTATGTTACTTCATTGATGAAATTGAAAAGAAGAAATGTTGAATCTTAATTTGTTCTATATTAAAAAAACTAAACACCAAAAACCCTAAACTAAAACCTGAACCCTAAACCTAAAACCTAAACCCCAAACCCTAAACCCTAAAAACCCTAAACCCTAGACCCTAAACCCCAAACCCTAAACCCAAAATCCATAAACCCTAAACCCTAAACACTAAAACCTAAACCCTAAACCATAAAACCTAAACCTAAACAAAATAAAATAAACCCAAACGTAAACTAAAATAAGCTAAACTAAAATAAATAAAACCTAAACCTAAAATATACTAACCCTAAACCTAAATAAAACTAAAATAAACCTATAATAAAACCTAATACCTAAACAAAATAAATAAAATAAAATATAAACATAAACCTAAAAAAAATAAAACATGAACCTAAAAATAAAATAAAAATAAAACTAAACTAAAAAATGAATAGAAACCTAAACCTAAACCTAAAAAATAAACTAAAATAAATAAACCTAAAATAAATAAACTAAACTAAATAAAAATAAAATATAAACCTAAATAAAAATAAAGAATAAAATAAACTAAATAAACCTACTACCAGTTTACTTAATTTAAAAAAAACCATAAACCATAAATCCTAAACCCTAAACCCCAAACCCTAAACCCAAACCATAAAACTAACCCTAAACCCTAATGCTAAACCCTAAAACTAATCGTAAACCCTAAAAAACCTTAAACCCAAACCCTAAACCCTAAATAATAAAAATACTAAAATAAATTTAAAAAAAAACCTAAATGCAAAACCCTAAACCTTAAACCCTAAACCTAAACCTAAACTAAACTAAATAAAATAAAACCTAAACCTAAGCTTAATTTAAAAATAAATAAATAAAATAAACTAAACTAAATAAACTTAAACCTAAACCTAAACCTAAACTTAAATTAAACTAAACCTAAACTTAAACCTAAACTAAATAAACTAAATTAAACTAAACTAAATAAACCTAAATAAATCTAAACCTAAACTAAAATAAAATAAACTAACCTAAAAATAAACTAAATAAACTAAAATAACTAAATAAACTAAATAAATAATAACTAAACTAAATAAATAAACCTAAACTAAAATTAAACTAAATAAATTAACTAAGCTAAACTAAACTAAACTAAACTAAAATAAACCTAAACCTAAACCTAAAACTTAAACTAAATAAACCTAAACCTAAATAAAATAAAATTAACTAAAATAAAATAAACTAAACCTAAACCTAAACCTAAACCTAAACTAAAAAATAAATAAACTAAATTAAACCTAAACTAAATAAACTAAATAAATAAATCTAAACCTAAACCTAAACTAAACTAAACTAAACTAAATAAATAAACCTAAACTAAAATAAAAAATAGTCCTAAACCTAAACCTAAATAAAAACCTAAACCTAAACATAAAAACCTAAATAAAAATAAACCTAAACTTAAACCTAAATAAACCTAATAAACCTAAACTAAAATAAACATAAACTAAAACTAAATAAAATAAAATAAAATAAACTAAAATAAATAAACCTAAACTAAATTAACCTAAACCTAAATAATAAAACCTAAACCAAAACTAAATCTAAACCTAAACCTAAACCTAAATAAATAAACCTAAACTAAAATAAAACATAAAAAAATACTTAAACCTAAACTAAATAAACCTAAACCTAAACTAAAAATAAACCTAAACTAAATAAAACCTAAACCTAAACCAAAACTAAATAAAGAATAAACTAAACTAAATAAATAAAATAAACCTAAACCTAAATAAACTAAACTAAAGTAAACTAAATAAAACCTAAAACCTAAACTAAAATAAATAAATACACTAAACCTAAACCTAAACCTAAACCTAAAAATAAACTTAAATAAACTACATTAAACTAAATAAAACATAAACCTAAACTAATTAAATAAAATAAATAAAATACACTAAATAAACTAAACTTAATAAATAAACTAAACTAAATAAATAAACCTAAACCTAAATAAATAAACCTAAATAAAAATAAAATAAAACTTAAACCTAAACCTAAACTTAAACTTAAACTAAAACCAAATACCTAAACTAAACTAAACTAAAATCCTAAACCTAAACCTAAACCTAAACCTAAATTAAACTAAACTAAATTAAAAATAAAATAAAAAAATTAAACTAAAATAAATTAAATAAACTAAACTAAATAAATAAACTTAAACCTTAATGAAACTAAAAATAAAAGTAAAACTAAACTAAATGATAAAAAATAAACCTAAACTAATCTAAACTAAATAAACCTAAACTTAAACCTAAACCTAAACTAAATAAAATAAACTAGTAAAATAAATAAACTAAATAAAATAAACATGTACCTAAACCTAAACCTGAACCTAAACTAAATAAATAAACTAAATAAAATAAAATAAAATAACTAAATAAAACTAAACCTAAATTAAGTAAATAATCTAAATAAACTAAATAAAATAAACTAAAATAAACCTAAACTAAACTAAATAAACCTAAAACCTAAACCTAAACCTAAACCTAAACCTAAACTAAACTAAACTAAACTAAAATAAATAAAATAAACCTAAACCTAAACTAAATAAAATAAACCTAAACTAAATTAAACTAAACTAAATAAAATCTAAAATAAACTTAAACCTATAACCTCAACTAAAATAATCCAAAACCTAAACCTAAGCTTAAACTTAAACCTAAACTAAAATAAACTAAACTAAACTAAAATAAACTTAAACCTAAGCCTAAAATAAATTAATAAATAAACCTAAACCTAAACTAAAAATAAACCTAAACCTAAACCTAAAACCTAAAGCTAAAATAAACCTAAACCTTAAAAATAAACCTAAACTTAAACCTAAACTAAACTAAATAAACCTAAAGCTAAATAAACTAAAACTTAATAAACCTAAACTTAAATAAACTAAATAAACTAAACTAAATAAAAAATAAACCTATACCAAAATAAATAAACCTAAATAAACTTAAAATAAAAAAATCTAAAATTAAACCTACACCTAAACTTAAACCTAAACTTGAACCTAAATAAATAAACTAAAATAAATAAACTAAAATAAATAAACTAAACTAAATAAACTAAAATAAATAAGCCTAAACCTAAACCTAAACCTAAACCTAAATAAACCTAAACTAAATAAATAAACTAAATAAACCTAAACCTAAACTAAAAATACCTAAACCTAATAAACTAAATAAACCTAAACTAAACTAAAAAATAATACCTAAACCTAAACCTAAATAAACCTGAAAACATAAACTAAACTAAACTAAAATAAACCTAAACTAAACCAAAACCTAAACCTAAAATAAATAAACTAAACTAAACTAAATAAATAAACCTAAACTAAACTAAACCTAAACTAAAATAAACCTAAACCTAAAGCTAAACTAAACTAAACTAAACTAAATAAAACCTAAACCTAAACCTAAACATAAACCTAAACAAAATAAATTAAAATAAACATAAACCTAAACCTAAAATAAACTAAATAATTAAAACAAACACCTAATCCTAAATAAAATAAACCAAAACTAAGCTAAAAATAAATATACCTAAACCTAAACCTAAACCTAAACCTAAAATAAACCTAAACCTAAACTAAACTGAAAATATACTTAAACTAAAAATAATAATCATAAACCTAAACCTAAACTAAACTAAAGTAAAACCTGAACCTAAACTAAAAATAAAATAAAATAAATAAACCAAAATCTAAAATAAACTAAAACCTAAACCTAAATAAACCTAAACTAAACTAAACTAAACTAAACTAAATAAACCTAAACCTTAAATAAACTAAATAAACTAAATAAAAATAAACCTAAACATAAACCTAAACCTAAACCTAAACCTAAAAACCCAAACTTAAACCTAAACCAAACAAACCAAATAAAAATAAATGTAAACCTAAACCTAAACCTAAAAAATAAAATAAAACCTGAACCTAAACCTAAACCTAAACCTAAACCTAAACCTAAACCTAAACTTAAACTAAATCTAAACCTAAACCTAAACTGAAATAAACTAAACTAATAAACTAAATAAACTTAAACTAAACTTAAATAAACTAAATAAATAAACTAAATGAACCTAAACCTAAACCTAAACCTAAAATAAATAAACTAAAATTAATAAACCTAAACAAAAAAATAAATAAACTAAACTAACTAAACCTAACTAAACCCTAAACTGAACCTAAACCTAAACCAAAACCAAAACCTAAATGTAAACCTAAACCTAAACTAAAACCTAAAAGTAAATAAACTAAATAAACTGAAATAAACCTAAACTTAAACCTAAACCTAAACCTAAATAAACCTAAACTAAACCTAAACTTAAACCTAAACTAAAATAAAATAAAATAAAATAAACTAAATAAACCTAAACCTAAACCTAAGCCTAAACTAAATAAAATAAACCTAAACCTAAGCCTAAACTAAAATAAAATAAATAAATAAATAAACCTAAACCTAAACTAAAAAATAAACCTAAACTTAAACCTAAATAAATAAACTAAACTAAATAAAAATAAAATAAATAAACCTAAACTAAACTAAATAAAGCTAAAGCAAAACTTAAACCTAAACCTAAACCTAAAACCTATACCTATACCTTAACTAAAATAAACTAAATAAATAAACCTAAAATAAACCTAAACCTAAACCTTAATAAAAAAAAAAAACCTAAACCTAAACATAAAATAAATAAATAAATAAATAAAATAAATAAATAAACTAAAAATAAAAGAACCCTAAACCTAAACCTAAATAAACATAAACCAAACCTAAACCTAAACCTAAAATAAACTAAATAAACTAAATAAATAAACATAAACCTAAACCTAAACCTAAACTAAAATAAAAAACCTAAAAAATAAATAAAATAAAATAAAATAAATAAACCTAAACCTAAACCTAAATAATTAAAATAAACTAAATAAATAAACCTAAACTAAATAAATAAACTAAAAAAAAACCTAAAGCAAAACCTAAATAAAAACTAAATAAACCTAAACCCTAGACCTAAACCTAAACCTAAATAAAACTAAATAAAACTTAAACAAAAAATAAAATAAACCCTAAACTAAATAAATAAATTGAATAAATAAACTAAATAAACCAAAATATATAAAATAAAATAAACTAAACTAAATAAATAAAATTAAAATAAAATAAAATAAAAACTTAAACTTTAACCTAAACGTAAACCTAAAATTAAAACCTGAACATAAACCTAAACTAAAAATAAAAATAAAAATAAACTAAAGTGAATAAAACAATAAACTAAAATAAAATAAAATAAAAATAAACTAGATAAACAATTAAACCTAAATAAATAAACTAAATAAAAAATAAATTAAATAAATAAATCAATATAAACTTAAACTAAATAAACCTAAACCGAACCTAAACCTAAACCCTAAACCGTAAATAAAACAAAACTAAAAAAACTAAACTAAATAAAACTTAAACCTGAACCTTAATAAATAAATAAACTAAATAAATAAACCTAAACTTAAACCTAAATAAATAAATAATCAAAATAAATAAACCTAAACCAAAACATAAACCTAAACTAAACTAAATAAACTAAATGTTGAATAAATAAATAAAAATAAACCTAAACCTAAACCTAAACTAAATAAAACTAAAAACTAAATAAACCTAAAAATAAAAAAAAATTAAATTAAACTAAAATAAATAAACCTAAACCAAACTAAAAAAAAAAATAAACCTAAAAAATAAACCTAAATAAATAAACTAAATAAACTAAACTAATAAATTAAAATAAAAAAATAATAGAAAAATAAATAAACCTAAACCTAAAAAATAATAAAAACCTAAACTAAATAAACCTAAAGTTAAACATAAACTAAAATAAACTAAAAGCCTAAACCTAAATAAACTAAACTACAAATAAAAATAAACCTAAACCAAAATAAAAATATAATAAAACTAAACTAAACTTAAACCTAAAATAAAAACTAAATAAAATAACTAAATAAAACCTAAACCTAAACCTAAACCAAAACCTAAATAAAAATAAAACCTAAACTAAACTAACTAAACCAAAAAATAAACTAAACCAAAATTAGATAAACTAAAAATAAAATAAAATAAACTAAACTAAACTAAAAAACTAAAAATAAAAAAACTAAACAATAAAATGAATAAAACCTAAACCCAAAATAAACCTAAAAAACCTAAACCTACATAAACTAAACTAAAATAAAACTAAAACTAAACTAAAAAAAAAATAAACTAAAATTAAAAATAAAACCTAAACCTAAACTTAAATTTAAACTAAAAATAAAAAAACTAAATAAATAATGAAATAAACCTAACTAAACCTAAACCTAAAATAAACTAAAAGTAAAAAAGCCTAAAATTTAAATAAACCCTAAACTAAAATAAAAAACTAAAAAGACTAAACTAAAAATAAACCTAAACTTAAACCTAAACCTCAACCTAAACTAAATAAAAAAAATAAAAAATAAACATATACCTAATTAAAAAAACCCTAAACCCTAAACCCCAAAACCCTAAATGCTAAACCCTAAACCCTAAAACGTAAAACCCTAAACTGTATCGCTAAACCCTAAACACTAAACCCCAAATCCAAAAACCTACAACCTTAAACCCTAAAAACTAAACCCTAAACCCCAACCCTAAACCCTAAAACCTAAACCCTAAAACCTAAACCTAAACTAAATAAATAAAATAAAAAACTTAAACCTAAATAAAATAAAAATTAAATAAAATAAAACCTAAACTAAAACTAATAAAAAATAAACTTAAACCTAAACCTAAAATAAACCTAAAAATAAAAAATAAAATAAAATAATTAAAACAAACTAAAATAAAATAAATAAAAACCTAATAAACTAAAAAAACTTAAAATAAAATCATAAATAAAATAAAACCTAAACATAAAATAAAAAATATAAAATATAATTAAATAAAACTAAATAAAACCTAAACTTAAAAAAATAAACCTAAATATAAAACCTAAAAATAAAAATAAACCTAAAAAAACTAAAAAAAATAAACCTAAAATAAAAATAAACCTAAACCTAAAATAAATTAAACTAAAAATAAATAAAACCTAAACCTAAACCTGAAAATAAAAATTTAATCCTAAACCTAAAAAAGAAAATTAAAATAAAAGTAAACTAAAAAATAAAGATAAACCTAAACCTAAACCTAAAACTAAAATAAATAAATAAACTAAATTCAAAATAAACCTAAAAAAATAAAAAGTAAAATAAACTAAAATAAATAAATAATAAACTAAATAAACCTAAACCAACTAGTTTACTTAATTTCAAAAGAAAATCCCTAAACCCTAAACCCTAAAAATAACCCTAAACCCTAAATCTAAACTTAAACCCTAAACCCTAAACTCTAAATTAACCTAAACCCTAAACCCTAAACCTAAAACCCTAAACTCTTAAACTAACTCCTAAACTTAAACCTAAACTAAACCTTAAAAGTTTAAACCTAATCCTAAACTAAAACCTAAACCTAAACCCTAAGTTTAAACCCTAAACCTAAACCCTAAACCCTAAACCCTAAACTCTAAAACCTAAATCTTAAAACCCTAAACCCTAAACCCTAAACTAAAAGCATAAACCCTAAAACCCTAAAATCTAAAACCCTAAGCCTAAACTCTAAACCTAAAACTAACCCTAAACCCTAAACCCCAAATGCCAAATCCTAACCCCTAAACACTTAAAACCTAAAAACCTAAACCCTAAAAGAAATAAAACCTAAAAATAAAATAAATAAAAAAACCTAAACCTAAATAAATTAAAAAAATAAAATAAATTATAAACCTAAACTAAAATTGAAACCTAAACATAAAATAAAATAAAAAAATAAAAAAAAAACTAAAAATATATAAACCTAAACTAAACTATAAATAAAATAAGATAAACCTAAAAATTAAAATAAACATAAACTTAAACTAAAAAATGAAATCGGTAAAATAAACCTAAAATAAAAAACCAAACCTAAAATAAACTAAAATAAAATAAAACCAAACCAAAAAATAAAATAAAAATAAAAAGACTAAAAAAGTAAACTAAACAAACCTACACCAAAATAAATTAAGAATAAAAACTTAAATAAAATAAATAAACCTAAATTAAATAAACTAAGTAAATAAAATAAAAAAAATCTAAAATAAATAAAAAATAAAATGCTAAAATAAATAAAAATGAATAAAATATGGATAAATCTAAACTGGTTTACTTAATTTTAAAATATAAGACCTAAACCCAATCAATCTAAAGCTTAAACCCAAACTCAACCCTAAAATGACAAACCTAAATCGTGATCCATGAGCCACTGAGAAACCCTAGCCCCAGACCTGGGCAAGGCCACTGTGACACTAGGCCAAAATCCTAACAAAACCAAAACCATGGCCACTAACCACAGACAGATCAGAGCCAAACCATAAACCAAAAACCATGATCTGAGCCCTGAGCCACTAAATAAACTGGGCTAAAATACCACAAAAAAATCTAAGGCTAAAAACAAAACCCTGAGCCACAAACTAACCACATACTGACCTAAACTGACCACAAAATGATAAATAAAGACTGAAACTATGAAATGGACAAATAAAATAAAACAAACCTAACTAAAAATAAAATAAAATAATAAATAAACTAAATAAAATAAATTAAAACATAAACTAAAATAAAATAAATAAAATAAGGATAAAATAAATAAAATAAAAACTATATATTAAAAATAAAATAAACCTAATAAACTAAATTAAAACTAATTAAACCTAAAAAAAACATATAAAATAAAAATAAAAACTAAACTAAAACTAGGCAATAAAATAAAAAAACATATAAAACTAATGACCTAAAAATAAAAAAACCTACCTTAACCTAAAATAAATACAAATAAATAAAATAAAATAAATACTAAAATAAAACATAAACTTAAAATAAATGATTATAAAACCTAAACTAAAGAATAAACTAAAATGTAATAACTAAAGATAAAATAAAATAAACTAAATAAAAATAAAATAAACTAAGGGAATAATTGGATAAACCTAGGCCTGCCACTACTCTAAAGCCACCACTGACCCTACAGGTAAAACCTGATCACAGTGAGCTCTGACCTACCACAGGCCACTAGCCACCCAGGCCCTAACAGCCACTGAGCCCTGGCCTGACAACTACCACAAACCCTAAAAGCATGATCAGCAAACCACTAAACCCTAATAAAACACAAACTGAAAAACTGAACCACAAACCTAAACCTGAAACACCCAAACTAAACCAACTAAAACCATAAAGACCTAAATCTAAACTTAAAATAACTAAATAAATTAAAAAATAAACATAAACCCTAAACCTAATAACCCAACTAAACCTAAACTTAAGAATGGGCAACCTTGTGAACATCCAAACCAATCTCTAGATATGGCGGTGGAGGCAAAGGCGGCGACAGTTATTGTAGTGGTGGTTGGCAATCTAGTGGTACTGGTGGATATGGAGGTGTTGGTGGGGCGCAGTGGTTATGGAGGTAGGAGGTGACAGGTTCATTGGTGGTGGTTGAGGGAGGATCGAGGATATGATGGTGGATCCCACTACTCGAAGCCGTGGTCTAATGGGAATTAGAGAAATTGAAGAATGGTTGATCTATCTTGCTTATGGGCTGTCTTTCATAGAGATGGTTATAGCTATCTAGGCTTTTGATTTGAGAAATGTTGAATTTGTTCTTCTCAGAAAAAACCAAAATTAACCTAAACTAAAACATGAGCCCAAACACAAAACCTAAACCTAAACCAAAACTCTCTTAAAAATAAAATACATAAAATAAACCCTAACCCAAAGTAACCCAAAAACTAAACCCTAAACCTAAATTTACAACTAAACCCTAAAACCCTAAACCCTAGACCCAAACCCAAATCATAAACCCAAACCCTAATAAGAACTAATAAAACACTAAACTAAAAACTAAATAATAAGTAAAACTAAAATTAATAAATAATAAACTAAGAATAATAAAAGCTAATAATAAACTAAAACAAACTAATAAAACTAACTAAATTAACTAACTAAATAATAACTAAAAGTAATAAACTAATAATAACTAACTATAACTAATAAAATTAATTAAACCTAAACTAATAATTAAAACTAAACTAATAAAATAACTATACTAAACCAACAAATAACTAACTAATAATAATAATAACTAATAAATTTAAACCCAACATAAATAACTACAAATAACTAATAATAAAACTAAAATAACTAAACTAATAATAATAATAAAACTAAATTAAAACAAATAACTAATAAATGAAAAACTAATAAACAAACTAAATAACTAATAAAAATAACTAATTAATTACTAAAACTAATAACTAATCTAAACTAATAAACTAATAAATAAAGTAAACAAATATAACTAAAATTAATAATAAAACTAATAAAACAAATAAATTAGAACTAAAATAACTAATAACAACACTATAATAAACTAATAATAAACTAAACTAAATAATAATAACTAATAAATTAACTAAATAATAAATAAAACTTAAATAAATAAATAATAATAATAAATAAACTTGATAAACTAATAATAAAACTAATAAAACTAACTAAATTAATAAATTAATAACTAAAATCATAATAAAACAAACTAAACTAAAATAATTAGAAAAAAAAAACTAAATAATAATAAAACCAAATAACATAAAAACTAACTAAATTAAACTAAAACTAAACTAAACTAATAAAATAAATAACTAATAACTAAACTAACTAAAACTAATAATAATAATAATAATAATTAAACTAAATAAACTAAACACTAAACCCCTAACCCTAAATAAATAAAACTAATAATAACAAACTAAACTAAACTAAAATAATTAATAACTAAACTAATAAAAGTAATAATAATAACTAAATAATAACTAAAAAAACTAATAAACTTATAATAAAACTAAATTAAAACTATGTAATAATTAGTTAATAAAACCTAATAAAGTAATCAATAATAAACTAAAAACCTAATAATAACTAATAAAAACTAAAACTAATAATAAACTAAATAAAACTAATAATAAATAACTGATGACCTAAAACTAATAACTAATAAATTAATGAACTGATAAACTAACTATCTAATAAAACTAAACTAATTAATAAATAAACCTAAACCCTAATAAATAATAAACATTAAAATTAAACTAATAAACTAATAATAATAATAACTAATAATAACTAATTAACTAAACCCAAACTAAACCTAAACTAATAAACCATAAACTAATATAATAACATAATAATACTAAAACTAATAAACTAATAATAAATAAACACCTAACTAAAAATTAATATTAACTCACAAATAATAAACTAATAAACTAATAACTAAATAAAACAAAACTAACTAAATAATTAAATTAACAATAAAATAAACTAATAATAATAAATAACTAACCAACAATAAACTAATAAAACTAATAATAATAATAATAATAATAATAATAATAATAATAAATAATAAATAATAATAATACTATTAACTACTAAAAACTAAAACTAATAATAATAATAATAAAATTAATAAATAACTAAATATAACAACCATAAAAACTAAATAAAAACTAAATAATAATAAAAAAATAAATAAATAAATAATAAAATAAAGAAATAAACTAAACTAAAAAAAACTAATAATAAAATAACTAACTAAACTAATAATAACTAATAAAAAACTAAACCATAAACTAAACTAAAAAAATTAATAATAATAAACCTAATCCATAACTAAACTAATAAAAGAAAACTATTAAAATAATAAATAAAAAACTAAATAATAAAACTAAACCACTAACTAAAACTAACTAAAAACCTAAATAATAATAAAACCATAAACTAAAAATAATAATTAACAAATATAAATAAATAAAATAAACTAATAATAACTACTAAATAAGCTAAAATAAACTAAACCCCTATAAACAAATTAACTAAATAAACTAACTAAATAAAGTAATAAACAAAACCTAAACTCCCCCCCAACTAAACTAACCTAAAGTAATAATAACTAAAACTAAAACTAATAAAATTAAACTAACTAAACTAAACATAAAACTAATAATAACCTAAAACTAATAAATAATAATAAACTAATAAACACTAAACCTAAACCTAAACCCATTGTTGGGCAATTTGGGATCCCTTGCATTCTTGGTGAGTTTTGAGCTTTCTCACTTGGATTCCCTAGATTGTTGGCTGATCTCGACTTGTTCTTATCATGGCACCATGACTCATGCCATCAGCTTCTTCAAATCCATGGCTAAATCCCATGTGCCGATGGATCCTAGGCATCAAATTTTGGGTAATCCTACCTCTAAATTACCTACTGTTACTAAATCTTTTAAAGAGGCTTTCGCTTGTAAGAATTCCTCTACTAAGCCTTCTTTGAATTTGCTTCATATGAATTTTAAAGGTACTCCAAAAAATATAATTTAGATGAGGAAATTGAAAGATTAGGTGAGCCTTTTACTTTTCTTTGATTAAAAGTTTTCATTTAACGACTAAAGATGGAAGATATTCAGTTCTTATTTCATAACATAAATTTATCTGCTTCTTTTTCTATTGGGCTGATTGATGCAGGGCATGTTCTGATTAAGCTTTTAAATACCTTGATAATGGAAGAATTTTTCTAGGCAATCTTACTATGTTTTTAATTATCAAAAGCATTTTGAAGTGGATGCCTATGTTTGATGTTAATGAAGAGTCTCTATTATTCCCATTTGGATTTCTTTAACTAACTTAATTCATCTATTTAATCATCGATTCATTATGCTATTATTGATTATTGGTCGACCTTTGCAAGTTGATCAAGCAACAACTGCTTCTTCTAGACCATATGTTGCTAGAATTCTTGTAGAGATTGATATTACTAAAAAATATTCGAAAGAAATTTGGTTGGGTTTGAAGAAATGCGATTATTTTCACAAAGTTGTATTTAAGAACTTTTTCATTGTTTGTAATCATTGTAAGATTCATGGGGATGAAATTTTGAATGCTTTATTGTTCATCCCTGTCTTGGGAAGAAAATCACCAGTAAGAATTCAATTGTCAAAAAAATTGATTATTCTCTCAAGTTGGATAAAGGAAAATTTGCTTCTCAAAATATTGGTGTTTTGCAAAGTGAGATTTTTGAATCTATTAAAAGAGTATTACTAATTAAGGATTAGTCTAATGTGAAAATTAATTTTGATGTTTCTGAAAAAGTTTTAACTAATAATCATGCTCTAAGTGTTTCTTTTGATGATTCTATTAAAGGGAAGACTTTAGAGGTTGTGGTTAATGATTCTAATGGTTTGGATGTTGTGCATAAGTCCTTTCATGTTGATGGTTCGAATATTGTTGATGCTAACACCATTTCTTCCAAATCAGTTGGTTGTTGTTTCTCTTTCTCCTATGTCTACTTTAGCTCATGGGAAAGAGACTATTTCTTTTCCTTCTTTGATTGAGAATGGTGGTGAAAAGAATGTTCTTATTTCTGATATTTTAACTTTTGGTCCTAACAATCTTGTTAATATTGGTGATCCTTCGTTTAAAAATAAGATTTAGATACCTATGACAATTCATCATTGTGAATAGCTCATTTTAGTTCAAAAGATGGTTTTCTATGGTGGTAATTATGTTCATAATTTTGGTAATATGCTATGTGTTTTGAGGGATTTGAATCTTATTTTAATCCTTTACATGAAGATTGTAATGAAAATCCTTGCTTCTACTTTTATTATTGAAGACATGGAGGATACCCTTAAGATTTTGTTGGAAGGTGAAAATATTGATAATTTTCTTCTTAATAAAGCTGTTTCTTCTCCTTTCACTTTTGATTCTAAAATGCATACTATTTTTGATTTTTCATTATCTAATGCTATGAATGATTCTGAATGCTCATCTTTGGAATTGATAGCTTTTTTCGATCCACATGACTTTTATAACAATGATTCATTTTTGGAGATTTGTTGGAGAAAGGAACATGGTTATAAAACTATTTACAAGAAGAAAAAGAAAAAAAGTGTTGATTTATGCCCCTCCTCACTTGAGGGTTACGTTAGAAGCTTCTTGGAAATAATCTCTCTATCATTGGGAGGTTTTTTCTTTTGTCTAATTTTTTCTCTATTGGTTGAGCTTTTGATGTGTGTTTTCTTGTTAGCTCGAGTATTGGCTTCTTTCCTAATTTTCCTCCTTTGAGCTTCCTGTTTGCTAGGTTTTTTTTGTGGTGCCCTTTGGCTGGTTGGTTTTGTGCTGATGGCATTGTTCCTATTTGGTTGCCTTTCTTTGGTTGGTGCTTTCGTTCTCTTTGTTAGTGGTAGGTTGGACTTTCCGTCCTTGGCATGCAGTTTGTCCATTGGTTGGTTATTTCTCTAGCTATTTATTTTAGCTTTTCCTGGCCTTCTTTTTTTTTTTATTGTTTGGTTTGGTTCTCTTGCTCGTTCTTGAGCTATTTTTCTTGGGTCCTCCATTGGTTGTTTCCTTTCCTTTGGTTGGTGCCTTGGTGTCTTTGGATTGGTGTTATTGTGGGCTTTGTTGGCTTGGTGCCTTGGTGGCTTTGGATTGGTGTTGTTGTGGGCTCTATTGGCTTTTCCTTTGAGGGCACTTTTCTTCTTTTGGGTTGTGAGCTTCTTTTCTCCATTTTTTTAAGAGGTGTTCATATTTGGTTTTGTTGCGATTGCCTTATGTTAATTTTATATGTTGCTCTTAACTCTCTTTCTTTTTCCTTAGCTTCACTTTTTCTTTGGATGGGTGGCTACTATGATAGGTTTGTATTTTTCTTTGGTTGGGATGGCTATGATGGTATGATGGATTTTTTCCTTGATATTTTTATGGTTAGTGACTTTTTCCTATCTGTAACCCTTCTTTGAAGCTAGATACAGTTAGGATTTGATGCCCCTCATTATTGAGATTATCCTTCTATCCACATATCTGAGCGTGAGTTTTTTTTTCTTTATGTTTTCTGATCTTCTTCTGGCTGAGATTTCTTGTAGGTTGCAGGTTCTCTTTTTCTGTTTGTCTCTTCTTCTTCTTGGAGGGAGCTGGAGTCTTACTGATTGTCTTCTTTTTCTTAGATGGTTGGAGTTGTCTTTAGTTGTAGATTGTAGGTTTCCTTTTCTTATGGATCTTCATCTCTTTGGAAGTTCTTTTGGAGCTCTGTGGATTCTTCCCCTTTGTTGCCTTTTGCTTGGTTTTTTTAGTTTTGTCTTTATTCTTTTCTTTATTGTTCTTTGATGTATTAGTTTAGGGACTAAACTCTTTAGGATTCTCCTATAGCTCATTTGAGTAGTAGTTTTTTTTCCCTTTTGAGTTTACTCTCAAATATGGTCTTCTTGTACCCATTTTTCTGAGCAATAAATTCTATTAAGTTAAAAAAAAAACTCTAAACACTAAACCCTAAAACCTGAACCCTAAAAGCTCTAAACCCTAAAGCCTAAACACTAAACCCTAAACCCTATGGAACTGATGGGAACTAGAGAAATTGAAGAACAACGATCGATCTACTTATGGGCTGTCTTTTCTGTAAGATGGTTCTAGTTATCTAGGGTTTTTGGTTTGCTTTGTGCGTGCTCATTTTTTATCTTTGTCATCGCTTGTGTCTTAGAAAATTTGGTGTATTACTTGGTTAATGAAATTGAAAAGAAGAAATGTTGAATCTTAATTTGTTCTCTATTAAAAAATCCAAAATCTTAAAACTAAAACTTGAACCTTAAACCTAAAATTTAAACCTAAATGCTATACCCCAATATATATATATATATATATAAACCTAAGCCTAAAACTAATCCTAAACACTAAACACTAAACCCTAACCTACAACCCTAGATCTTAATCCATAAACCCTAAAATCCTAAACCCCAAACCCCAAACCCTAAACCAAAAAACCTTAACCCTAAACCCTAAACCCTAAAAGCATAAACCCTAAAAATCTAAACTCTAAATCCTAAACCTCAAATCCTAAACCCTAAAGCCTAAACCACCAATCCTTAAACCTAAACCTAAGGTGAATAAATAAATTAAAAAATAAAGCTAAACCCTAAAACCTAATAGACCAAAACCTAAACTCTAAGAATGGGCAGAACTTTGATAGCAGGAACATCACTGGCAACCAGGCTCAATCTAGATTTGGAGGTGGAGGCAAAGGTGGAGGCAACAATTATCATTATGGTGGTGGGGGATCTGGAGGTGTTGGTGGATATAGAGGTGGTCCTCAGTGGTGGTTATGCTGAGGAGGATGGAGGTTAAATGGTGGTGGTGGAGAGATATGATAGTGGATCCTGCTACTCTAGAGGTCGGGATAATTATGATGGGAACAAGAGAAATTAAAGAATGATGATCATCATTTGCTTATGGTGTCTTTGCTGAGATAGTTCTAGTTATCTAGGGTTTTTGATTTATTCTATGTGTGTTCTTTTTTTTCTATGTCATCACTTGTGTCTTAGAAAACTTGTTGTGTTACTTGGTTGATGAATTCACAAAGAAGAAATGTTGAATATGAATTTGTTCTCTGTTAAAATAAAACAAAAACCCTAAGCCCTAAACTAAGACCTGAACCATAGACCTAAAACCTAAACCCTAAACCCTAAACCTTAAACCCTAAACCCTAAACCTTAAACCCTAAACCCTAAAACCATAAACCCTAACCCTAAACCATAAAACCTAAACCCTAAATCATAAACCCAAACCCTAAAAGCCAAACCCTAAACCTAAACCCTAAACCTCAACTAATCCTACACCTCGTAACCCTAAATCAAAAAAAAGCTAAAACCTAAACCTAAACTTAATAAAACCTAAAAATAAAATAAATATAAAAACCTAAACCAAAATAAAATAAAATGAAAACCTAAACTAAAACATAAACCTAAACCTAAAAATAAAATAAAATAAATAAAAAACTAAACTAAAATAAATAAATAACCTAAATAAAATAAAAATTAAAGGTAAAATAAAAATAAAATAAAATAAAAACAAAACAAAAATCTAAACCTAAAAAAACTTTAAAATAAAACCTCAAAATAAATAAAAAATATAACCTAAAAATAAAATAAATAAATAAACATAAACCTAAATAAAATAAAATAAAATAAAACTTAAACTAAGACCTAAACCTAAACTAAATCTAAACCTAAAATAAAATAAAATAAAATGAAAAAAAAACTAAAATAAATAAAATAAATAAAACCTAAACTAAACTAAAATAAAAAACTTAGATAAAATAAAACTAAACGTAAAATAAAACTAAATAAAATTAAATAAAAAATAAACTTAAAATAAAACCTAAAAATAAATAAAAATAAATAAACCTAAATAAAAAAAACCTAAATTAAAATAAAATAAAATAAACCTAATCTAAACTAAAATAAACTAAAAAACCATAAATAAAATAAAACTAAAATAAACCTAAACCTAAACTAAAATATAAAACCTAAAATTAACCAAAATAAAATCCTAAAACCTAAACCTAAAATAAAACCTAAACTAAGCCTAAAATAAATAAAACCTAAACTTAAATAAAATAAAAATAAAAACTAAATAATAAATTTAAATAAACCTAAAATAAACTAAAATAAAAACCTTAAATAAATAAACCCTATCCTAACAAATCCTACTAAACCACTAAACTAAACCCAAACCTAAACCTCCCTAAACGGACCACTCCCTAAATGACCACTAAACCTAAACCACTAACCCTGACCCTAAACCCTACCACTAAAGTAAACTAAATAAACTAAACTGTCGGTTTGCTTAATTTGTTTAAAAAACCACAATCTACCCTACCAATCTTTGTAAACCCTCAAACTCCACCACCCCAAACCCTAAACCCCAAACCCTAAACCTAAACCTAAAGTAACTAAACAAATTAAAAAAAACCTAAACCCTAAAACCTAATAGACCTAAACCTAAACTCTAAGAATGGGCAGAACCTTGATGGCAGGAACATTACCATCAACCAGGCTCAGTCAAGATTTAGCGGTGGAAGCAAAGGTAGGGGTGGAGGTTATCGCAATGGTGGTGGGGTTCGGAGTTGTTGGTGGATATGGAGGTGGTGGTCAGAGTAGTGATGGTTATCGAGGCGGGAGGAGCGATAAAGGTTATAGTCGTGGTGATGGCAGAGCGATATGATAGTGGATCCCACTACTCGAGAGGTCAGTGGTTCTGATGGGAACTAGAAAAATTGAAGAACTATCGATCCGATCAGCTGCTTACGGAACTATGTCTTTATAGTAGAGACAATTCTAGTTATGTAGGGTTTTTGATTTTCTCTATGCATGCTCAATTTTTATATATGTCATAACTTGTGTTTTAGAAAACATGGTGTGTTACTTGGTTGATGAATTCGAAAAGAAGAAAATGTTAAATCTGAATTTATTCTCTTTTAAAAAAATATCTAAAACCTAAAACCCTAAACTAAAACCTGAACCCTAGACCTAAAACCTAAACTCTAAACCATAAACCTTAAACCCTAAAAACCCTAAACCCTAAAACCTAAACCCTAAACCATAAACCCCAAACCCTAAACCTCAACCCTAAATCCTCAACTAATCCTAAGCCCTAAACCATAAATCTGAAACCCTAAAAAGCTAAAAACTTAAACCTAAACTAAATAAAACTTAAAAATAAAATAAATTAAAAACCTAAACCAAAATAAAATAAAAAATTAAAATAAAATAAAAACTTAAAGTAAAACATAAACTTAAACCTAATCCTAAAAAGAAAATAAAATAAAAAATAAAAACTAAACTAAAACAAAAAGAAATAAAACCTAAAAACTAAAAAATAATAAAAACCTAAATAAAATAAAAAAACTAAAAAAATAAAAATAAAATAAACCTAAAATAAAAAAAATAAAAACTAAATAAAAACCTAAACATAAAAATATACTAAAATAAATATAAAATAAAACCTAAAGCCTAAACTAAAAAAAACCTAAAATGAAAATAAAATAAATAAAACTAAACTCTAAACTAAAAAAAAACTAAACTTAAACCCTTAAAAAAATAAATAAAATAAACTAAATAAATAAACTAAAATCCAAAAACTTAAAATAAAATCCTAAAACCTAAACTTAAGAAAATAAAATAAAAATCTAAACCTAAGCCTAAAAATATAAAATAAAACCTAATCATAAAATAATTAAATTAAAATAAAACTAAACTAAAAAAATAAACCAAACCTAAACCTAAAAATACTAAAATAAAATTAAACTAAAATAAATAAACAAATAAATAAACTAAATTAAATAAAAATAAACCTAAATAAAACTAAAAATAAAATAAAATAAAATAAATAAATAAACTAATAAACAAAATAAACATAAACTGCCACTTAATTTAAAAAAAACCCTAACTCTAAACCCTAAAGTAACCTTAAACCCTAAATCGTAAACCCTAAATTCTAAACCCTATAAATCCTAAACCTAAACCATAAAATCTAACCCACTAAACCCTAAAACCTAAACTAACACTAAATAAAACCTATAAAATAAAATAAATAAACCTAAACCTAAATAAAATACAAAATAAAATATAATAAAACCTAAACTAAGACCTACTTGGAACTAAACATAAACCATAACCTAAACCTAAAAATAAATTTAAAACTAAATTAAAATAAAATAAATAAATACTAAACTAAATTAAAAATAAACCTAAAAAAACTTAAATATTAAACTAAACTTAAAATAAAATAAAATAAAGATAAAATAAAATAAATAAAATATTTAAACTTAAAATAAACTTAAAATAAATAAAAAAAAAGCATAAACCCTAAAAAAAAAAAAAAACTAAACCTAAAATAAATAAAATAAAATAAACCTAAACCTAAACTAAAATAAATAAAACCTAAATGTAAACCTAAAATAAACTAAACTAAATCCTTAAGCTAAATAAAATAAAATAAATTTAAAATAAACCTAAATTAAAAAAATAAAAACTAAAAATAAACCTAAAAAAAAACCTAAAATAAAACCTAAAAAACCTAAAATAAAATAAAACCTAAACCTAAAAATAAACTAAGAAAACTAAACCAAAAATAAGAACCTAAACATAAACCTAACAAATAAAATAAAATAAAATCTAAACTAAAATAAATAAACCTAAAATAAGGAAATTAAAATATAAAATAAACCTAAATAAAATAAAATAAAATAAACTAAATAAAGTTGAACCTCTTGATTTTTTTTGTTTAAAATCTAAACCCTAAACCATACCCTACCCTAAATCCCAGACCCTAAATTCTACCCTAACCCTGACCCCTCTACCCTAAACCTTAACCACAATCAAACCTAAATCCTCCAACTAAACCCAAACCTCAAGCCTAAACTCTGAAACCCAGCTAAACCTGACCCTAAACCTAAACCCTAAACATTTAACCCTAACCACTAAACCCTAACCACCTAAAAAACCTAAATCTTACTAAATCCTAAATCAATAAAATAATAAAACCTAAACCTAAACTAAATAAAACCAAATAAAATAAATAAAACCTAAACCTAAAATAAAATAAAAATTTAGACTAAACTAAAAAATAAAATAAGCCTAAGAATAAAAACCCCAGAAAAATAAAATTAAACATAAAATAAAAAAACAAAACTATAATAAAATAAAATAAAAACTAAATAATATATAAACCTAAAAAATAGACCTAAAATAAATAAAAATAAAACCTAAAATACTAAAAAAACCTAAAGTTAAAATTAAAATAAAATAAACTAAACCTAAACTAAAATAAACTAAACTAAAATAAATAAAACCTAAACATAAAATAAACTAAAGCTAAACCTAAACCTAAACTAAATACAAAAAATTAAACTAAAAATAAGCCTAAACCTAAACTAAAAAAATAAAACCTACAAATAAACCTAAAATAAAAACCTGAAACCTAGGCACCTAAGATGCTGCCTAACCTGACCCAAGGGGTGGTTGGGTCAGCCATGGCCCATGAAAGGTGAAATCACCCCACACTCCCCATTGGAGCATTTGAAACCCATAGGACACCCCTGATGCTTCCTTGACAACCACCCCCACACATTCAACCAACCAACCAAGGCAACTCACCTCCTCCCTGCCACCCATGACTCCCTAAAAAGGTCGGATGGCCACTAAAAGCCAAACATGATCCCACCATTCGATCAAGATAAAGGGGGGTATACACCCTCTCGTTTCCACTCAAACATACACAAAATTTATTTCTTAGAGCCCTAGCTACCCAAGATGAGTCGCTAGAGCCATTCCCTAAGCTCCTAAGCTCGTTCCTCAATCAAAAAATATCATTCCTGTCCATCCCAAAATATGACACTACCATTTCTGACCTAACTTCCCCATTTCTCTATCAAACTCAAATTAACTTTCACACAGCTTCCCTAGGCCTCGTCGAGCAAAAATGAATCAACTCCTAAGCTTGTTGAGCACTGGAGGTGGGACTTCGATCAAACTCGAGCTCCAAATTGTCAGGTCATGGCCTTCCGAGTTAATGTCGAGTAATTGATCCAATTATTGCTAAATAAGGGCTCATCTCCACTAGATGAAGCTTCCTTAATCATTCGAGTTGCCCGTCTTGAGCTCCGGTGAGGTATGGTTTCAAAACTAATCCTTAGATAAAAATGGGTTGGAGCTTTTTGAAGAAAACTTGCATCTCTTATGATCTTGACCGTTGGATCCCCTTTGATCGATGTCGTGAAGGTGTGGGATCCTTTTTGAGTTGATCTGAGCTCGGGTAAGCTCGGATCAAGTGAGCAATACTGGATGAACTCCATTCTCCCTCACTCATGTGATGTTAGATCATGAACCATCCATTCCACGTGGGTCATGATTAGATCCGCTAGATCGATGTGATTTAATCATATTATGCTATGGGACTAATCATAGCTGTCTGAAAGCATATCTGCCACTGCCACATATGTGTAGATTCATAAATGATTTAAGTAGCCAATCCTGCGAAAAGCTCACCGCGTTAGCACCCCATGTGGCGTCAACAGGATTAGGCTTTAATTAGGTTTAAGTAATCATTTTTAATGGATAAAACTTCTAAAAATCATAAAAAATCATAGAGAAATAAAAAAATGCAAATAAATACTCATTTTAAATGTATTTCAGAGAAGAATTAATTAAAAAATGATCTTAACTAATTTTAAATAGTAATTAAAGTTTAAATTACAAAATTAATTAGCTTAATTACTCTTTAATTACTTAAGCAATTAATCTTAAATTTTGTGGGTTAATTTAATGGGATGACCTCTACCTTCCATGATTTTCTTGGAATTTATTACTCAGTTATTTAGGAAAATTGACTAATTAAACCTTAACTACTCTTTAAGTTAATTAATGATTAATTAATCCCATGAACAGTAACAATTTTGTAAATTAAGTTTATTAATCATTGTTCAACACTAATTGAACTAAGGAATAAGGTTGGCACCCCTTTCACTAAGTTGATTTCACCCATTTTTAAAATGAAATTAATTATAATTTAACTAATTAATTAAATCACTTAATCAAATTGAAATCATAATCACATCAGACCTTAATTAATTAAATCATGGGGTAGATCTTTAGGTGTTTAATAACATAAATAAGTTTAATTAAATTATGGTTAGTCCACATATGTGGGAAAATTGTAAGAGTAATTAATTAAGTCCCTTGATCAAATTAACTATTAATCATGAGCCAATTGCATTAGACCCCTTTATTTACTATGATCATTGCAAGTTTATTTTCCATGCATATCTTGTAGGCTCATAATTATTTAGTTAATTACTTTAAGGTGACATAGGTAAGGGTAATTAATTCATCTAATTAAAGGTTCAATTTAATTAACCCATAAAATTAACTTAATTACATTTCCTTAAGTTAAATCAAATCACTAATGTGGGAATGGGTTTAAAACAATAAGTGATGATTTGGTTTGCTTTAAATAATCTTATTTGATTTAATTGTCCTTACGAACTAGTTTGGTTGAATAAACCACATGCTTATGTTTGATTATCCTCTTTCCAATCATGTTAAATTTGGTATGTCATTTGAATTCATGCATCCATCTTTTCAAAATCAAGTAAAATAAAATGTATTTGCTTTATGTAAGCTTGCATGTGTTGATTTAATTTAATATATGTGTGGCTATTATCACTATTAAATACAAATGTATTTTTCAAAAGCTTATAAATGAATAATAATATGTGTTATGGTGCTTGTTATAAATACATAAGAAATGCGTAAACATAGCTTAAGTGTATGAATGTTGAGTTCTCTTTTCTCTATTCATGTGGTGATTTATATAAGATTGAATTGTAATGGGTATATAGTCTAGACATCCCGGGAACACGAGGCTTTAGCTAGCTCAAAAGAGGCCATTTAATTACCTCACTTCTGTGGTTCATTACTTGGTTGATGAAATTGAAAAGAAGAAATGTTGAATTTGAATTTGTTCTCCAATAAAAAAAATCAAAAACCCAAAACTAAAACCTGAACCCTAAACCTAAAACTTAAACTCTAATTCCTAAACCATAAACCCAAAAAACCTAAACTTAAACAAAATAAAACCAAAAAAAAAAAATAAACCTAAACCTAAATAAAATAAAAAAATTCAATTAAATAAATACCTAAACTAAAACCTAAACTAAACCTAAAAAAATAAAAACTAAACTAAAATTAAATAAATAAAAACCTAAACTAAACTTAAAAATAAAATAAACCTAAAAATAAAAAACCTAAATAAAATAAAAAACATAAAAAAAAAAAAAAAAAAAATAATAAAAAAGTAAAACCTAAACCAAAATAAAACCTAAAAATAAATATAAAATAAAACATAAACTCTAAAAAAAAGAAAACCTAAAGCTAAAACAAACAAAATAAAATAAACATAAACATAAACTAAAAAAAATAAACTAAAATAAATAAAACCTAAACCTAAACTTAAAATAAACTAAAACTAAACCCTATAATAAATAAAATAAAATAAACTAAAATAATCTTAAACCTAAACTAAAAAAACCTAAAAAATAAAATAAAACCTACAAAACATAAATAAAATAAAATAAAATAAATAAAAATAAACATAAACCTAAACCTAAACCTAAAATAAACTAAAATAAAATAAACTAAAATAAATAAACTTCAAATAAATAAATTAAATTAAATTAAAATAAAATAAACCAAAATAAAATAAAAAATAAAATAAACTAAAATAAATAAAAAATAAACTAAATAAACTTAAACTGTCGGTTTCTAAACTTTAAAAAAAATCCTAAACACAAAAACCCAACCCACCCTAAACCCTCCCTAAATCCTAAACCCAACCCTAAACCATAAACCTAGCCTAAACCCTAAACTCCAACCCACCCTAAACCCTAACCTCTAACCTAAACATTAAACCTAAACCCTAAACCTAAACTCACCTAAACCCTACATTAACCCTAAACCCTAAACCTAAATAATCCTAAACCCTAACTAAACTAAACCTAAACCCTAAACCCTAAACCTAAGCTAAACCCTAAAAAAAACACTAAACTAGACTAAACTTTGGGACTTCTTTGTCTTTTCATTGAGATTGTTTCTGTCTCTTTTCCTGTGCCTATTCTCAAACTATTTTTTTATTTTGGCTACGTATGGAGGCTCATGTCTTTGTTCTCTGGGTTGTTGGTTACAATTTTACATGGTGGGCCTTCTTTATTGTATCTTCCCTCTTAAATAGGGTGGCTCCTATTTTGCTCACCAACCCCTTCCTCAACTGTAAGGGAAGAATGTTTAATTTACCCATTATTACTACTATTTCTTTGCAAGATTAGATTTGCTTCTTTCCTTCCTTTCATCCGATTTTCGATGATGTTGGATTAGATCTTTGGTCTTTTCTTTTTCTTGAAGGATTTTAATGATGGTTTTCTTTTGATCCCCATTTTGGGTCTATGTAATACTACTGTTACTGACTGGATTACCCTCTGTTGGGTGCAATATTTGGTTTGCTTTCTTGGTTTGCTATCTTGGTTGTTGGCTGAATGTATTATCGAGTTTTAAGCCCAGCAAGCTGCTTCTAGGGTTGTTTCTCTGACTATTTTTTTGTGTTGTTTGCGGTGGGGTGCAGCTTATCACCTGCGGCTTGTGGTTTATCTAATCTTCTGCTGCATTCCCATCTTGGTTCTATTATGACTTGTGTAGTTCCTATTGTGTTTACGTTATTAACTTGGTGTTTGTTAGCATCTGCATTATTTATTCTAAATGGGTATCCTTTAATGGGCTGTATTCCTGGGCTATATTCCTGGCCTGTAAGTTTCATATGATTTTGGATGGAGTTATTTACATGCTAATTGTTATGCTTAGCAGGATTTTAGCTGGCTTTTCAGCCGGTTGTCTATTATTTCTATCTTCTGCCTGGCTTTTTCTATTGTCTACTTGTGGTGGGTTTTCCTGCTGGCTTAATTTTACTCTTGGATCTGGTATTAATAAGGTGGATGTGGCCAAGATGTTTCATTTTTATATGGATAGGGATTCCCATGCTATGGTGACTATAGTGGTGATACTTATCCCCATTCTGCTCTTTACTGTCTCCTTTTCTATAGTGTATATGGCTTTGTTTAGGTTTGCAGGTACTAAGGCTCATAAGACTTTCAACAAATGGCTGTTATCTTCCCACAGGTTTGTAGGCTATGATGGCTATGATGATTTCATTCCTTTTTGGTTTGGTAGTAGCTCTTGTGATTTAACCCTTCTACTGAAGTTTGGATGCTCATATCACGCATCCGCCCCAATTTGGTTTGGTGAGCACAGCCTTCTTTCACACACTTCTATAATTTTTCTCAGTTTATGCCACTTTTACATTCCACTTTGTCTGTATTACTCTAACTGTGCTAATTTTTAACTTTCTACATATTTGCAGATGCATTTTTCTCTTTCTCTTGCAGGTTTGCTCCCTAGTGGCATGCATTCTCTCATCCTGATAAGCTTTGGCCGAGATCTATCCATTGGCTTCTCTATGTTAATCATTTTGTATCTTTTGATTTCATTTTCTCTTTTATTTTGCTTTTGGATGTACTTAGATAGAGGATTTCCTCTCTAGGCTGATTGTAGCTCTTCAAGTAGTAGTTTTGGAGTTTATCCCCTCTTAAGGATCTTGTAACCCTCTTTTTGTGGCAATTAAATTCTCCCTATATGGGGTTTCAAAAAAAAAATCCTAAACCCTATACACCAAACCCTAAAAACCTTAAAACCTAAACGTAAACTAAATAAAATCTAAAAATAAAATAAATAAAAAAACCTAAACCTAAATAAAATAAAATAAAATAATACTTAAAGTAAAGCTTAAACCTAAACCTAAAAATAAAATAAAATAAACCAATTAAAATAAACTATAATAAAATAAATAAAACCTAAACTAAACTAAAAATGAAATAAACCTAGGGAAAAAAAATAAATAAAATAAAAACTAATTGAAAAATTAAAATAAAATAAACATAAAGTAAAATTAAAATAAAATAAACGTAAAATAAAAATAAAATTAAATAAAAACCTAAACCTAAAAAATATACCTTAAAATAAAACCAAAAAGTAAATAAAAAAATAAAACACAAACCCTAAACAACAAAAAATAAAAAAATCTAAACTGAAAATAAAAATAAAATAAACCTAAATCTAAACTAAAATAATCTAAATTAAGATAAATAAAACCTAAACCTAAGCATAAATATACTAAACCTAAACCCTAAATTAAATAAATAAAATAAACTAAAATAATCCTAAAGACAAGCTAAAAAATTATACCTAAAAAATAAAGCTAAAATAAAACCTAAAACCTAAACCTAAAAAAATAAAATAAAACTTAAACCCAAACCTAAAAAATAAAAAAAATAAAACCAAAAAAATAAACCAAAAATAAAACTAAACTAAAACATGAACATAAACATAAACCTAAACCTAAAAAATAAAATCAAATAAAAAACCTAAACTAAAATATTTAAACATAAAATAAATAAACTAAACTAAAGAATAATAAACAATAAACTTAAATAAAAATAAAAAATAAAATAAACTAAAATAAATATGAAATAAACTAAATAAACCTAAACATACCAATTTACTTAATTTTTCTTTTTAAAATAACCCTAAATCTTAAACCCTAAACCCTAAACACTCTAAACTCTAAACACTAAAACTAACAAACCAAACTAAACCAAACCCTAAACCCAAACCCTCCTAAACCCCACCAAGCCACCCAAACCCTAACCCTAAACTCCCTAACCTGACCCCTAACCCTGATGCTAAACCCTAAACCCAAACCCTAAACATCCTGACTTTAGAGCCAAAACTAAAACCTGGCTAAACTGAGCCACAACTCAAATCCCTAAATACTAAACCTAAATCATCCTAACCCAAACCCCTAACCCTAAACCCACTAAAAGCTTAACCTAAACCTAAACCTAAAATGGACAAAACCTAACCCTAAAATAAACCTAAAAATAAAATAGAAAATAAATTAAAAAAATAAACAAAAAAACTTAAAAAAACCTAAACCTAAAATAAAATAAAATAAATCTAAACCTACACTAAAATAAACTAAACTAAAATAAATAAAACCAAAACAAAAAATAAACTAAACCTAAACCCTAAACTAAATAAAATAAAATAAAATGAACTAAAAATAAACTTAAACCTAAATCAAAAAAATAAAACCTAAAAATAAACCTAAAATAAAACCTAACACCTAATCCTAAAAAAATAAAAAATAGAACTTAAACCTAAAAATATAATAAAATAAAACTAAACTAAAATAAACATAAATCTAAACCTAAACTAAAATAAACTAAAATAAAAAATCTAAACTAAAATAAATAAACATAAGTGGATAAACTAAACTAAATAAAATAAAAATAAACCTAAATAAAATAATAATAAAATAACCTAAAATGAATAAAATATACTAAATAACCTAAATAAACCTAAACCTACCAATTTCTTAATTTTTTAAAATAAAAGCATAAACCATAAAAACTAACTAACAAACCCCAACTAAACCTAAACTATAAACAAACCCTAAACCCTAAACTTAAACCCTAAGCTCTAACCCTAACTGCCACACCCTAAACCCTAAACTTTAAACTAAAGCTAAACCATAAAACCTAAACCCTAAAACCCCTAAACCCAAGCTGGACTAAACCTAAACCCTAACTCTAATTAAATAAATAAAATAAACTAAAATAAACCTAAACCTTGGTTAAAAAATTAAACCTAAAATAAAGCTAAAATAAAAATCTAAAATCTAAACCTAAAAATAAAATAAAACCTAAACCTAAACTTAAATAAAAAATAAAGCAAAATAAAACTAAACTAAAAAATGAACATAAACTTAAACCAAACCTCAAAAGAAACTAAAATAAAAACCTAAACTAAAAGAAATAAATCTAAAATAAATAAATTAAACTAAATAAAAATAAAAATAAAAAATAAAAATATAAAATAAACTAAATAAACCTAAACTGATGGTATTTTTTTTTAAAAAAAAAACCCTAAACTGACCTAAATCTTAAGCCCTACCACCACCCTAAACATGCCACACTAAATAGCCCCACCATGACCTGACCACTAAACCCTGGGCCCTACCAACCCTGACCTCTGGCTACCCATGACCTACCACTTGACCTACCTGATGTCACCACTTGCCTAAGTGACCTGGGCCTAATGATCCTGGAGTGCTAGATCATGGGCTTTGGAGGGTAGCCACTAAAGCCTCATTAAACCCTCCCTCCAAACCAGATCCTAAATGATACCTGATCATCATGACCCTACCACTAAGATCTTAAAACAGACCCTCCTAAACCACTAAACCTAAACCTCCACCACACTCTAAATAACTGGACTAATAAAACCTAAAATAAAATAAAAAACCTAAACCCTAAACTAAAAAAAAAAAAACCAAAACCTAAAATAAAAAATAAATAAGCCTGAACCTACACTAAAATAACCTAAACTAAAATAAATAAACCTAACCTAAACCTAAAATAATCTAAACCTTAAACCCTAAACCCTAAACTAAATAAAACAAAATAAACCAAAAATAAATTAAACCTAAACTAAAAAAAAATAAAACCTAAAAATAAACCTAAAATAAAAACTTAGCACTTAAACCTAAAAAAATAAAAAATAAAATAAAACTTAAATCAAAAAAATATAATAAAAATAAAACTAAACTAAAAAAATAAACATAAACCTAAACCTAAACTTAAAAAATAAACTAAAATAAAAAAAATCTAAACTAAAATAAATAAACCTAAAGTAGATAAACTAAACTAAATAGAAATAAATAAACCTAAATAAAATAAATAAAAATAAATAAAAAATACTAAATAACCTAAATAGACTAAACCGGTTTACTTAAGTTTTAAAAGCTAAAATAAAATAAATAAATAACCTAAACCCTAAACCCTAAAAGAATAAACCCTAAAACCCTAAACTCTAAATTCTAAACCCTAAAGACTAATGCCTAAACCACCACAAACAAACTTAATGTGAATAAATAAATTAAAAAATAAACCTAACCCCTAAAACCTAATAAACCTAAACTAAACTCTAAGATTGGGCAGAACTTTGACAACAGGAACATCACTAGCAACCAGGCTCAGTCTAGATTTGGCGGTGGAGGCGATGGTGGAGGCAGCGATTATAGTAGTGGTGGTGTGGGATCTGGAGGTGTCAGGGGATATTGAGCTAGTGGTGGGAGCAGTGGTGGTTATCGAGGCAGGAGGAGTGACGGAGGTTACAACTGTGGTGGTGGTGGAGCGATATGATAGTGGATCCTGCTACACGAGTGGTTAGGGTGATTCTAATGGGAACTAGAGAAATTGAGAACAGTCAATCAGATCAGCTACTTATGGCACTGTGCCTTCATAGTACAGAGAGTTCTAGTTATCTAGGGTTTTTGATTTGCTTTATGTGTGCTCTTTTTTATGTATGTCATCACTTGTGTCTTAGAAAACTTGGTGTCTTTCTTGGTTGATGAATTTGAAAAGAAGAAATGCTGAATATGAATTTGTTCTCTGTTAAAAAAACCAAAACCCTAAACCCTAAACTAAAACTGAACCCTAGACCTAAACCTAAATCCTAAACCTAAAACCCTAAAAAAACCCTAAACCCTAAATCCTAAAACCCTAAACCCTAAACCCTAAACCCAAAAACATAAACCTTAAACTCCCCAATACCCTAAACCCTAAGCCCTCAAAGAACCCTAAACCATAAACTAACCCTAAACCATAAACCCTAAAAAGCTAAAAACTTAAACTTAAACTAAATAAAACCTAAAAATAAAATAAATAAAAAAACCTAAACCAAAATAAAATAAAATAAAAAACCTAAGATAAAACATAAACTTAAACCTAAAAGAAAAATAAAAAAAATAAAAACTAAACTAACATAAAATAAATAAAAACCTAAACTAAACTAAAAAAAAAATAAAAAACTTAAATAAAATAAAAACTAAATGAAAAATAAAAATAAAATAAAATAAAAACTAAATAAAAATCTACACCTATAAAATAAACTTTAAAATAAAACCTAAAAATATATAAAAAAAATAAAACCTAAAAATAAAATAAATAAATAAACCTAAACCTAAAAATAAAATAAATTAAATTTAAAACCTAAACTAAGATCTAAAAAAGCTAAACCTAAATCTAAACCTAAATGTAAAATAAAATAATGTAAAAAAAAACTAAAATAAAATATAATAATTAAAACCTAAACTAAACTAGAAAATAAAAACTTAAATAAAATAAAAACAAAACGTAAAATAAAAATAAAATAAAATAAAAACCTAAACCTAAAAATTAAACCATAAAATAAAACCTAAAAAGAAATAAAAATAAAATTGAAACCCTAAACTACAAAAAAAACCTAAAAGAAATAAAAATAAAATAAACCTAAACCTAAACAAAACAAACTAAACTAAGATAAATAAACGTAACCTAAACCTAAAATAAACTAAATCTAAACCCTAAATAAAATAAATCAAATTAAAATAAACCTAAACCTAAACTAAAAAAATAAAAACTAAAAATAAACATAAAATAAAATTGTAAAACCTAAACCTAAAAAAATAAAATGAAAATCTAAACCAAAACCTAAAAAATGAAAAATAATACCTCAACTTATAAAATAAAATAAAAATAAAACTAAACTAAAAAAATAAACATAAACCTAAACCTAAACCTATAAAAAAACTAAAATATAAACCTAAACTAAAATAAATAAAAACTCTGGCCTGACCTAACCACCAACCCTAAACCCTAAACACTAAAACCTAAACCCTAAACCCTAAACCAAAGGTGGACCCTAAACCCTAAACAGTAAAACACTAAACACCTACAACCCTAAACCCTAAACCCTAAACCCTACCTGACCTTAAACTAAAACCCTAAACCCTAAACCCTAAAACATAAAATGTAAACTAAACTAAATAAAACCTAAAATAAAATAAAGAAATAAACCTAAACCTAAATAAAATAAAATAAAAACCTAAACTAAGACCTAAACCTAAACATAATCGTAAACCTAAAAAATCAACTTAAAAATAAAACCTAAAATAAAATAGAAAATAAAGCCTAAACCCTACACTAAAAAAATAGACTAAACCTAAAATAAATAAAATAAAATAAACAGAAACCTAAACTAAAATAAACTAAACTAAAATAAATAAAATGTAATCTTAAAGCTAAAATAAACTAAACCTAATCCCTAAACTAAATAAAATAAAATAAACTAAAATATATAAAACCTAAACCTAAACTAAAACTAAACCTAAACTAAACATAAATAAATAAATTAAACTAAAATAAAACCTAAACTTAAAATAAAAAAATAAAACTAAGCAAAAAGTAAATCATAAATAATCAAAACTAAATAAAAATTTAAAATAAACATAAATATAAATAAAAAATAAAATAAACTAAAATAAATAAAAAATAAACTAAGTAAACTAAATAAACCTAAACCTACCGGTTTACTTAATTGTTTTAAAAAAACTTTAAACCCTAAATCATAACCCTCAAATCCTAAAACTAAACTTAAACCCTAAACCTTAAACCTACAACATTAAACCTACAACCGTAAACCCTAAACCCTAAACCCTAAACCCTAAACCCTAAACCCTAAACCTAAACCCTAAAACCCTAAATCCTAAAACCCTGAACCCAAATCCCTAAACCCTAAAGCCTAAAGCCTTAAGCCTAAACTCTGAACCCCAAACCCTAAACCTAAACCTAAAGTAACTAAATAAATTAAAAAACAAACCTAAACCCTAAAACCTAGTTGACCTAATTCTAAACTATAAGAATGGGCAGAACCTTGGAGGAAGGAACATTACCATCAACCAGGCTCATTCTAGATTTGGCAGTGGAAGAGAAGGCAAAGACAGAGGTTACCGCAGTGATGGTGGGGGATCTAGAGGTGCTAGTGGATATGGAGGTGTTGGTCAGAGTACTGGTGGTAATCAAGGCAGGAGGAGTGATGAAGGCTACAGCTGTGATGGGGGCGGAGGGATATGATGGTGGATCCCACTACTCGAGAGGCCAGGGTGGTTCTGATGGGAACTAGAAAAACTGAAGAATGACCAATCCGATTAGTTGCTTATGGAACTATGTCTTTATAGTAGAGATAATTCTAGTTATCTATGGTTTCTAATTTGCTCTATGCATGCTCATTTTTTATCTATGTCATCACTTGTGTTTCAGAAAACTTGGTGTGTTACTTGGTTGATGAATTCGAAAAGAAGAAATGCTGAATCCAAATTTGTTCTCTATTAAATAAACCAAAAATCTTAAACCTTAAACTAAAACCGACCCACAAAACCTAAACCTACTAAACCCTAAACCTTAAACACTAAAAACCCTAAATCCTAAATCTAAACTAAAACCCTAAACCCACTTAAACCCTAAACCCTAACTTAAACCCCAAATCCTAAACCCCCCTAAACTAAAAATAATAAATCAAAACCTAAACTAAACCTAAAAATAAACTCAAATAAAAAACTTAAACTAAAATAAATAAACCTAAAATAAATAAACTAAACTAAATAAAAATAAAATAAAATAAATAAAATAAATAAATAAAATAAATAAAATTTATATACATAAACTGTGGGTTTGTAATTTAAAAAAAATACACTAAATAACCCCTAAACCGTGATCCTAAAACCCTAAACCGTAAATTTTAAACCCTAAACCCTAAAACCTATAACCCTAAACCCTAAACCCTAAACTCCAAACCCTAAACCCTAAACCCTAAAAACTTAAACTAAATAAAACCTAAAAATAAAATAAATAAATAAATTGAAACCTAAACAAAATAAAATAATAAAATAAAGTAAAAACCTAAATTAAGATGTGAACCTAGACCTGAACCTAAACCTCAACCTAAACCTAAAAATAAAAGTAAAACTAAATTAAAATAAAATAAATAAATACCTAAACTAAACTAAAAACAATAAACCTAAAAAACCTAAATAAAATAAAACTAAACATAAAATAAAATAAAATAAAAACTAAATCGAAACCTAAACCGAAAAAAAAAACCTAAAAAAAATAAAGCCTAAACCCTAAACTAAAAAAAAACTAAACCTAAAATAAAATAAACCTAAACCTAAACTAAAATAAAAAAAGCCTAAACCTAAATTAAACTAAACTTAAACCCTAAACTAAATAAAATAAACTAAAATAAAAAATAAAACATAAAAATAAACCTAAAACCTAAACCTAAAAAGATAAAATAAAAATGTAAACCTAAAAAAAAAACTAAACTAAAAAATATGCATAAACCTAAACTTAAACCTAAAAAATAAATTAAGATAATAATCTTAATCTAAAATAAATAACCCTAAAATAAGTAAACTAAACTAAAAAAATAAACCTAAATAAAAATTAAAAATAAACTAAAATAAAAGAAATAAAACCTAAACTAAATTAAAAATAAAATAAACCTAAGAATAAAATAAATAAAATAAAAGTAAACATAAAATAAAAAATAAAATAAACTAAAATAAATCAAATAAAATAAATAAAACCATGGCCTAATGCTAAACCACTAAATCCCAGCCAGACCTAAACTACACCCTGAGCCCTCCTGACCCTTACCCTGCACCTCTACCATACCCTCATAAACCCTACCACTGCTCCAGACTAAATCCTGGGCCCTAGCCACTAAATCTTAATCTTAACCACAGGCTCTGAGCCCTCCACTCTCTAGGCCCTAAACATTCTGACACTGAAACCTGAGCTCACAGATCTGGGCACTTAGCCTAAACTGGCAGTGAGCCATGACCACTGGCCACTAAACTGACCTAAACCCTGGGATCTAAACCATAAACTGAGCCCAGGACCATGAGGCCAAACTTAAACCTAAACTTTAAACCTGGGCTCAAACTGGGCCTTGGCCACAGGCCCAAACCTGACCTGAGCCCTAAACCCTGACACAACCTAAAAACCAAGTAAACCATAGATCTTAGGCCACTACCCTGACCTTTAATTAAATAAAATAAACTAAAATAATTAAAAATAAACTAAATAGCTAAACTGTCGGGTTTGCTTAATTAAAACACAGATCCTAAACCCTAAACCTGACCCTAAATGGAGCCTCCTAAACCCAAATCATCATGAGCCCTAAACCTGACCTAACCCACACCTAGGCCCTGAGCCCTGACCCCCAAGATGCCCCACCTGAGCCCAAGACTCTACCCTACCCTAAACTATAAAGCCTAAAACAGAAAAGGCCCAAACTAAAATAAATTCTAAAATAAAATAAATAAAAGACCAAACCTAAATAAAATAAAATAAAGAAATAAAATAAACTAAAACTTGGACCTAACAAGATGTATAAAATAAAAAATATAAACTAAAATAAAATAAATAAAACCAAACTAAATTAAAAAATAAATAAAATAAGATAAAAACCTAAATAAAATAAAAACTATGTAAAATAATAATAAAATAAAGATAAAATAAATAAATATACTTACCCAGGCCAAACCTAAACTGACCTTAAATCCTAAACCTTACCATAGGCTCTAAATCTAGGCCCTGAGCCTGACCCAACCTAACCCACTGAGCACTGCAACCCTAAACTGGCCCTGATCCCCAAACCTTGCACTGATCCAGACCTCCCCTACCCTCTGCCTACCCTAACTCTTCTAAATCCGGACCTGAAACCCTAAACCTCAGGCCACTAAACTGACCCTAACCCTAAATCCTAAATCACATGCCATAAACCTAGGCCAGCAAAACTAGGCTTACCTGAGCACCACTGAGCCCTAAACCCAAAACCTAAACCCAAATTAACAGCCCAGGCCTTAAACTTAAACTTTAAAGCTTAACAGGCTTAAATCCGCAGATGGGATCGAGAGAAAAGACCCTCAGGCCTTGACCTTAAACCCTAAACCTAAAATAAAATAAAACTAAATAAAATAAAATAATAAAATAAACTAAATATAAACTTAAACTATTGGTTTGCTTTGTTCTTATAAAAGCCCTAAACTAAACTTTAAATCTAAATCCTACCTAAATGTGAGCCCTAAATGCTAAAACCCTAAACCCTGGCTGTGGACCTGACCTGATCCCAGGCTATACTAAAACTAAAACTGCCCTAAACTGTCAGACCACAAATCTAAATCCTAAATGGCACCTCAAACCTTAAACCCACCCAGACCCTAAACCTTGTGCTAAACCTAAACCCTACTACCCTAACAACCCTGGCTAAAATACATTAAACCAACCTTAGGCCACAAACCATAAAATAAAATATGCCTAAATAAATAATAATAATTTAAAATAATTTGAAATAAATTAAATAAATTTAAACCTGAGTGCACTTAATTTGAAAACAAACACTACTATAAACCCTAAACCTAAATTCTAGGCCCTAAACCATAAAACACAAACACTGAGCCACTAAAATAAAGATCCTAATCCTGCCTAAACCAAACACCAAAACTAGCCACCCCACCACAAACCTGGCCCAACCCATCCTAAACCCAAGGCCAGCCCAGCCCTCTCAGTCCTAAACCCTACCTAACACCTTTTCTTAAACTCTAAGAACCCTAAACCTTAAACCCACAAAAAATTAATCATGCCAAACCCTAACCCTAAACCCTAATACACTACCTTAAACCCTAAACCCTAACCTAAACCCTAAACTCTAAACCCTAAAACCCTAAACCCTAAAACCCTATACCTTAACCCCTAAACCCTAAAAAACCTAAAAATCTAAAGATAAACTATAAAAACTAAACCTAAACCCTCCTTCCTACGACACTCTAGTGATTTTATTTTTCCATTTTGGAGCATTTTCTTCTTGCAGTTTGGTGATTCTTCAGCAATCTTGATCAAATTTTTTGCTCGATTTTGCTCTAGTCGTGCTGGTGATGTGTATCTATTGAAGATGGCAGCTATTCTATTGGCCCTGGAGCTTCCTCTATCCTTTTTGGATGTGCCAGTTAGGGAATCTGATTTCTTAGGTATTCTGTAATCTAATTCCCTCCTGTTGTGCCTACTATTAAATCCTTTAAGGATGTTAAATCTTGTAAGAGCCTTTCCTCCTCTAATTTGGTGAATCTGATTTCGATTTGATTTTGTGGCACCCCTGTGATCATGTGTTTGGATCTTCATGTCGAGAAGCTTGCAAAGCCTTTCAAATTGACTTTGGTTGGTAAATTTTCTTTGTGACATTCAAAGTTGGACAAAATTCATTCTTTTTTTTACAACCTTAAACTCTCGGGTGCTTTCTCTATTGGTTTGATCGATCCTAGACATGTTTTAATTCAACTTACGAATGATTTGGATTACTCAAGGGTTTTCTCTCATCGATCTTCTTTCATATTCAATTTCCAAATGCTATTATTAAAGTGGTCTCCCCTTTTTTACATAAATGAGGAATCATCCATTGTTCTTGTGTGGTTGGCTTTT
>JAKCPB010001883.1:0-98738 GCA_021442155.1 Cymbidium sinense
AAAAATAATTAATATAAACCTAAACCTAAGCTAAAATAAACTAAACTAAAATAACTAAAAGCTAAACCTAAACCTAAATTAATATAAACCTAAACCTAAACCTAAACCCAAAATAAAATAAAATAAACTACAAATAAACCTAAACCTAAACTAAAATAATACCTAAAAAATAAACCTAAAATAAAAATCTTGAAACTATTCTAAAAAAAAATAAAGTAAAAACCTAAAGAAACCTAAAATAAAAATAAAACCTAAACCAAGAATATAAAAAATAAATAAAATTAAAAAAAAAATAAACCTAAATAAAAAATAAACTAAAATAAATTAATTAACTAAATAAAAAAAAAATATTACTAAATAAATAAAAAAATAAAATAAAGTAAAATAAATAAAAGAAACTAAATAAATCTAAACATATTTGTAATTTAAAAAAAAAAAATAATAAAATAAATAAATAACCTTAAACCCCATGCCCTAAAGCTAAACCAAACTATAACACTAAACCCTAAACCCTAAATATACCCTAAACCTAAACCCTAAACACTAAAATAATAAACACTAAAAACCTAAACCCTAAACCACTAAACCTTTCCCTAAACCCAACCTAAACCCTAAACCCTAAACCTACAACCCTAAACTCTAACTCTATCTCAAAATAGACCCTAAACCCTAAACCTAAAACCCTAAACCATAAACCCAACCCTAAAAAACCTAAAAACTAAACTAAATAAAACAAAATAAAATAAAAAAACTTAAACCTAAATAAAATAAAATAAATGAAACTAAAACCTAAACCAAATAAAACCTAAAAATAAATAAAAAAAATAAAACCTAAAATAAAATAAATGAAACCTAAACT
Source organism: Cymbidium sinense (assembly GCA_021442155.1). Taxonomy (NCBI): domain Eukaryota; kingdom Viridiplantae; phylum Streptophyta; class Magnoliopsida; order Asparagales; family Orchidaceae; genus Cymbidium; species Cymbidium sinense. The sequence continues at coordinate 860 of JAKCPB010001883.1, forward strand.
AAAAAAATAAATCAAACCTAAAATAAAAAAACCCAAACAAAATAAAAATTAAACATAAAATAAAAATGAACCTAAGTAAAATAAAAATAAAACTAAATAAAATCTACATTTAAAAAAATTAATAAAATAAATAAAACCTAAACCCTAAACTAAAAATAAAACCTAAGTAAAATAAACAAAAAACCTAAACCTAAACCAAAAATGAACTAAACTAAAATAAATAAAACCTAACCTAAAATAAACTTAACCTAAATCCTAAACTAAATAAAATAAAATATACTAAAAATAAACCAAAACCTAAACTAAATAATAAAATTTAAAATAAATCTAATATAAAACCTAAAACTTAAACCTAAAAAAAAAATAAATAAAACTTAAAAAAATTAAATAAAAATAAAACTAAACTAAAAAATAAACAAAACTAAACCTAAAAATAAACTAAAATAAACCTAAACTAAAATAAATAAGCCTAAAATAAAAAATAAAAATAAAATAAAAAATAAACATCAACAAAATAAAAAATATAAACTAAAATAAATAAAATATAAGAATCTAAATAAACCTAAATAAAAAAATTTACCAAAACCTAAACTAAAATATAAGAATCTAAATAAACCTGAATAAAAAAAATTACCTAAACCTAAACTAAAATAAACTAAACTAAAATAAATAAAACTTAAACCTAAACCTAAAATAAACTACACATAAACCTCAACCAAAACTAAATAAAATAAAATAAACTAAAAATAAATCTAAACTAAACTAAAACTAAAACCTAAAATAAACTTAATATAAAAACCTAAAACCAAACCAAAAAAATAAAATAAAATAAATAAAAATAACTAAATAAAATAAGTTTACTTAATCTTTAAAAAAAATGTAAATAAATAAAAACCCTAATCTTAAATCATAAATCGTGGAACCTACACAACCCTAAACCTTGAAATTAACCCTAACTCTAAACTAAACCCTAAACCTAAACCTAAAAACCTACCTACACTAAAAACTAAACCCTAAACTCTAAACCCCAAACCATAAACCCAAACCCTAAACCCTGAAAACCTATACCTAAACTAAATAAAACCTAAAACCTAAACCTAAAAGAATAAAAAATAAAATATAAAACCTAAACTAAAACCTAAACCTAAATATAAAAAATAAAATTAAAAAAATAAACTAAAAAATAAATAAACCTAAACTAAATAAAATAAAATAAACCTAAAATAAAAACTAACATAAACTAAATAAAATAAAATAAAATAATTGAAATAAAATAAAATAAAACTAAATAAAACCTAAATGAAAAAATAAACCGAAAATAAATAAAAAAACTATACCTAAACTAAAAAAACCTAAAATAAACAAACAAAATAAACTAAACCTAAACTAAAATAAATCAAACTAAACAACCTAAAATAAACAAAACCTAAACCATAAACTAAATAAAATAAAATAAACTAAAAATAAATCAGGTTACACATGGTGGTGGGAGGAGAGATACAAGATATGATGGTGGATCTACTACATGAGAAGTCGGTGGTTCGATGAGAACTGGAGAAACTAAGAATGACCAATATGATACTACTTATGGAATTGTGTCTTATAGAGATGGTTCTAGTTATCTAGGGTTTTATTTTCTCTATGTGCTCATTTTTTATCTATGTCATCACTTGTGTCTTAGAAAACATGTGTTACTTGGTTGATAAAATTGAGAAGAATGCTGAATCTAAATTTTCTATTAAAAACCAAAAACCCTAATCCCTAAACTAAAACATGAAAGACCTAAAACCTAAACCCAAAACCCAAAACCCTAAACCTTAAAACCCTAAACAAAACCTAAAACCTAAACCTAAACCCTAAACCTAAACCTAAACCCCAAACCTAAACCCTAAACCCTCTAACTAACTAAAAACAAAAAACCCAAAAAAAACCTAAATTAAAATAAAATAAAATCAAACCAAATTAAAATAATAAAATAAAATAAAAACCAAAACTAAAACCTAAACCTAATGCTAAACCTAAAGAAAATAAAAAAAAAATTTGAACTAAATAAAATAAAATAAATTAATAAATTAAACTAAAAAAATAAAAAATCTAAATAAAATAAAAACTAAACTTAAAATAAAAATAAATAAACTTAAAATAAAAATTGAATAAAAATCTAAACCTAAAAAATAAACCTAAAAAATAAAATGTAAAAATAAATAAAAGATAAAACCTAAACCCTAAACTAAAAGTAAAAAAACCTAAACCTAAAATAAAAATAAAATAAACCTAAACCTAAACAAAAATAAACTAATCTAAAATAATAAAACCTAAACCTAAACCTAAACCTAAACCTAAACCATAAATAAAATAAATAAATTTAAAATAAACCTAAACCTAAACTAAAACATAAAACCTAAAAATAAACTAAAACCTACAAACCAAAATAAAATAAAACCTAAATCTAAACCTAAAAAAAAAAAACTTAAGAAAAAAATAAAATAAAATAAAACTAAACTAAAACATAAACCTAAAACCTAAAAATAAACTAAAATAAAAGTCTAAACTAAAATGAATAAACTAAAATAAATAAACTAAACTAAATAAAAAAATAAACCTAAATAAAATAAAATAAAATATGCCCAAATAAATAAAAGTAAACTAAATAAACCTAAACCTGTGGGTTTGCTATTAAAAAATAGATCATAACCCCAAACCCTAAACCATAAAACTAACCCAAACTGACCCTAACTAAACCATAAACCACTTAAAACCCTAAACCCCCACCTATAAACTAAATTCTAAACACTTAATCCTAAAACCTATAATCCTAAACCTTAAACACTAAACCCCAAACCCTAAACCCTACACCCCAAACCCTAAAAACCTAAAAACCTTAACTTAAACTAAATAAAACTTAAAATAAAATAAATAAAAAAAACTAAAATTAAAAATTTAAACCTAAACATAAATGTAAAAATCAAATAAACCTAAAATAAAACCCTACAGAAATAAAATAAACCTAAAATAATAAATGAAATAAACCTAATATAATAAAATAAACTAAATAAAAAACCTAAATAAAAATAAACCTAAAATAAAACCAATAAATAAATAAAAATAAAACCAAAATCTAAAAAAAAAAATCTAAACCTAAAATAAATAAAATAAAATAAACTACCTAAACTAATATAAACTAAACTAAAATAAATAAAACCTAAACCTAAACTTAAAATAAACTTACTAAACCCTAAACTAAAGAAATAAAATAAACTAAAAAAACCTAAACTAAAACTTAAAAGTAAACAAAATAAAACCTAAAACCTAAATAAAAATAAAATAAAACCAACTAAACCAAAAAATAAAAATAAAACCTAAATTAAAAATAAAATAAAATAAACTAACTAAAACCATAAACCTAACATACCTTAAAAACAAACTAAAATAAAAAAAAACTAAAATAATAAACCTAAAATAAATAAACTAAATAAATAAAAGAAATAAACCTAAATAAAATAAAAAAAACCTAAATAAAATAAAATAAATAAACTAAAATATAAATAAACTAAATAAACTAAACTGTGGGTTTGCTTAATTAAAAAAATCCAAACCCTACTTTAGGCCTAAATCCCTAAACCCTTAACCTAACCACTCCTAAACCTGAGCACTACATCCTAATTTACTCTAAACCTAACCACTAACTGAGCCACTGAGCCTAAACCTAAACCAAATGACCTGACCCTAAACCAAAAACACCTAAACCTAGTAACCTAAACCCAAAACCTAAACCTTTAAAATGACCCATAAAATAACCCTGAGCCCTCAAAATCCTGAGCCCAAGCCCTAGGCATTAAACCCAGCCACCCTAACCCTGACACAAACTTTAAAACCATAAATCCTAAAATAAACCACACCAAAACCACTGACACTAAAACCTAAAACTTAAACATAAACTAAATAAAACCTAATAATAAAATAAATAAAAAACTTAGATTAAAATAAAATTAAATTAAATTAAAACCTAAACATAAACCTAAAAATAAAATAAAATAAAAATAAAAAATAAAAAATAAAATAAATAAAAACCTTAAGAAAATTAAAAATAAAATAAACCAAAGGATAAAAACCTAAATAAAATTAAAACTAAACATAAAATAAAATAAAATAATCCTAAAATAAAACTAAATAAAAACCTAAAACCTAAAAATAAACCTAAAATAAAACCTAAAGAAATAAAAATAAAACCTAAACCCTAAACTAAAAAAATACTAAACAAAATAAAACTAAAGAAACAAAATAAAATTAACCTAAACCTAAATAAAACTAAACTAAACTAAAATAAATAAAACCTAAACTGGCCTAAACCTAAACCTAAACTAAATAAAATAAAATAAACTAAAATAAACTTAAACCTAAACTAAAAAATAAAACCTAAAAATAAACCTAAAATAATAACCTAAAACCTAAACCTAAAAAATAAAATAAAAACCTAAACTAAACCTAAAATAAAAAAAATAAACCCAAACATAAATAAAATAAAATAAACTCTAAATAAACTAAAAACTAAATAAAACCTAAAATAAAATAAAATAAAATAAATAAATAAACTAAACTAAAATAAAATAAAATAAAAAATAAAATAAACTCAAATAAATAAAATAAACTAAATGAACTAAATAAATCTAAACTACCGGTTTTTCTTTAAAAAAAAAAATCCCACAAACCCCAAAATAAACTTACAACTGAGCTGCACACCTTATAACCCTAAACCTAAACCCTAAAACCACTCCTAAACCCTAGGCCACAAACCTAAACCTAAACCCTAAACTCTACCACAAACCTAAACCTTGCCTAAACATACAACCACTACCCTAACAACCTAAACCCCTAAACCATAAACCCTATATAAACCAAACTAACCTAAACCCAAACTCTAAACTTTAAACCACAACCCTAAACCCTAAACCCTAAACCCTAACCACACAACCCTAAACAAACCTACACCCTAAACACTAAACCCCAAACCATAAACACCAACCAAACCTAAACCCTAAACTAACCTAAACCATAAACTAACCTAAATCCTAAGAATAGATAGAAACTTGTAGGCGGGACTCGGTCTAGACCCCAAAAGCCACGTGAAGGTGAAGGTGCGTGGACAAATTGTAGTGGGTGGGGGGGGTCTGGAGGGAGATCACCGTGAGGTAGTGGTTGTTATGGAGGTGGGATGAGTGGCGGAGGTTATAGCAATGGTGGTGGAGGGAGAGATCGAGGGATATGATGGTGGATCCCACTACTCGAGAGGGGGGTTTAATGGGAACTAGAAATTGAAGAATGGCCATCAATCTTGCTTATGGAACTATCTTTTAGAGTAGACGGTTCTACTTATCTAAGGATTTTGATTTCCTCTATGGGTATTCATTTTTGTCTATATCATCTTTTGTGTCTTAGAAAACTTGGGGTGCTACTTGGTTGATGAAATCGAGAAGAAGAAATGAATTTGTTCTCTGTTAAAAAAAACCTTAAATCTTAAACCTAAAACCAAAACCCTAAATCTTAAACCTCAAACCCTAAACCCCAAACCATAAACCTTAAACTATAAACCCTAAAAGCTAAAAACTTAACCCTAAACTAAATAAAAATAAAATAAATAAAAATATAAACAAAAAAAAATAAAAATAAACTAAAACCTAAACTAAACCTAAAAGAAAATAAAATAAAAAAAAATAAAAATAAACTAAAATAAAAAAATAAAACCTAAACTAAATTAAAAATAAAAACCTAAATAAAATAAAAAATAAACCTAAAATAATAATAAAATAATCATAAAATAAAATAAAATAAAACTAAATAAAAAAAACCTAAAAAAATAATAAAATTAAAATAAATAAAAAATTAAAACTAAACCCTAAACTAAAAAAAGCCTAAACCTAAAATAAAATAAAATAATTAAAATAAAATAAACCTAAACCTAAACTAAAATAAACTAAACTAAAATAAATAAAATCCTAAACCTAAATCTAAACATAAACAAAATAAAATAAAATAAATAAAAACTAAAAAAAACTAAATATAAAACCTAAAATAAACCTAAAATAAAAAACCTAAAACCTAAACCTAAAAAAAAATAAAATAAAACCTAAACTAAACCAAAAAATAAAATAAAAATAAAAAAATAAAACCTAAATCAAAAAAATAAAATAAAAATAAAACTCAATTAAAAAATAAACCTAAACCTAAAAAAATAAAATAAAAATCTAAACTAAAATAAAAAAACCTAAAATAAATAAGCTAAAGTAAATCAAAATAAAAATAAACCTAAATAAAAATATAAAATATAAAATAAAATAAACTCAAATAAACTAAAATAAACAAAAAAATAAACTAAATAAACCTAAACCTTGCGTTTTACTTAATTTAAAATGAGAAACCCTAAACCCTAAATCCCAGCCATAAACTTTAAACCCTAAACCCTAAAATTAACTAACCAAACCCTAAACCTGACCCTAAACTACAACCTAAACTACCCTAAACCCTAACCCTAAACCCAAACCACAACAAACCTAAACCCCAAAACCTTAAAAAAACCCCAAACCTAAAAACCCTAAACCTTAAATAACAAACCTTAAACCTTAAACAACCTAAACCCTAAACTAACCCTAAACCCAGAAGAATAGAACCTTGATGGCAAGAACATCACCCATCAACTAGGTCTCAGATCTTGGCTGGAGGTGAAGGTGGAGGCGATTATCGGTGGTGGTGGGGATTTGGAGGTGCTAGTGGATAGGGAGGTGGTGGCAGTTGTGGTTATGGAGGGGGAGGGAGTGGAGGCTACAACATGGTGGTGGTGGGGAGATCGGGGATATGATGGATGATCCCCTACTGAGGCGGGTGGTTTACGATGGGGAGAAATTGAATAATCCAATCGATCTACTTATGGAACTACCTTTACAATAGAGACAATTTTACTTATCCAGGGTTTTGAATTTGCTCTATGGGTGCTCATTTTTTATCTATGTCATACCTTGTGTCTTAGAAAACTTAGGGTGCTACTTGGTTGATGAAATCAAAAATAAGAAATGTTGAATCTAAATTTGTTCTCCGTTAAACCCTAAACCCTAAACCCTAAACCATAAAACCCTAAACCCTAAACCCTAAACACTAAACCCTAAACTCTAAGCCCTAAACCCTAAACCTAAACCTAAATGCTAAACCTAAACCCCCCAACTAAACCCAAACCCAAACCCCAAACCCTAAACCCCCAAACCTAAACCATAAACTAACCCACCCTAAACCCTAAGCACAAACCTAAACCCTAACCAAACCTTAAACCCTAAACCCTAAACCATGAATAAAGATGTCATTAAGAGTAGATCTAAAGAATGACTTAATCCTAACATAGTTATGGTAGCTATAGAAAATGTCTTCAAGAGACTTTCCCTTGACTATTAAAGATTTGAATACCCTAAACCCTAACCATAAATCATATTATAATACCATATATTATAGTATAATGAAGAATCATATATTTGAGCATGTAGTGATGTGTTTTTAGATTTTATAAGATATTTTGAAATATTTTAGTATGTTAATGTATTGTTCCCTATAATCAATATTAATTTAAATCATAAAATATTGATTTAATAAATCAGATGATGAAATTTGTTAAATTTGAAGTGGGAATTAGGTTGTAGTGCCAAAGGTGTGCTACGCCACTTGTAGTCTAAAAAGTAAGATTTTATGTTCAAAATAAATATTATATGTTGTAGCATAGTATAACATCATATATCATAATATATTATCTATGCATTTTAAATTCTTTTAATATTTTACAATCATGTATGAGCCTACACTAGCATTATTTATAAAAATGTTGATTTAGACTTTAAAATGGTAGAATTTGGCCAAATTCATAACATAATAGATAGAGCATGGCATCATAATATATTATTTCAATTTAAAATATGTAAGTAGAACGACTAAAATATAAATTTTTTATTGTTAACACTAATTTTATAATTTTTTATCTTAAGTAATTCCTTGTGATGTGATATGCAATATAGTATAATATAATATGATATAGTGTATTATAACATAGGATGCCATAATATAATGTAGCATCATGCATTATAGCATACTATTGTGTATTACTACTTATTGTTTAGCATATTTTAGTTTGTTATAATATGATGTAGTAGAGTTTGTACTGTATAATTCATCATAAAATATTGATTTATAGGCTAGAGATGATCGGATTTGGCAAAATTTAAGGTAAATTTAAGGAACATCATTGGGGGTGTGCTATGGTGTGTCATTTAATCAAAAGAATGGAATTTTGGATCCAAAATAAATGTTCATTTTCAACCAAATTTTATAAATTTTTTGCTTAAAGTGATTCATTTTAAGGTGTAGTGTAAGATAATATATTATATAAAAGCATATTATTAAATATAATGTACATAACAATATAACTTCACATATATATGAATGTGGTGGTGTGTTATTAAATGTTATTGTACATTTTAGTATGTTTTACTTTTTGTTATAATATATTGGGTCAAAACTCACAAAAATGTTAATTTGAAGGTTGAGATGCAAGAATTTGGCCAAATTCATAGCACACCAAAAGAAACACCACAATTATGCTATTTTGTACCATTTCTAATAGAAAATAATAATTTTACATCCAAAGTAAACATTATTCATATTTTGAGAAAATTTTGTTATTTGTTCTTTTTAAGTGATTCTAATGAGGTGTAATGTTAGACAATATATTATATTATAGCAAATTATAATATAACATCATATATTATAATATAATATAGTGTGTTAATTCACACTATAATATGTTTAGCATGATATTGTATAGTTAGCTTGCACCATCATAAATCATAAAATGTTGATTACAATGTTAACATGATGTAATTTGAATGAATACATTGTGCTTTTTTTGGTTGAAAGTATTAAAGGTGTGCATAAGAGAAGAAATAAAATTTGATGAGAATTCTATGTCAAGGACTTGGAGGGAGATCCGCTATGGGATCACACATGTAATAGACATGACATGTGGGCGGTCTATGTGAGGGCATTGAAGAAGAAAATTTACTGGGGATAAGGTTTGAATTTGATTTGATTATATGATTTATGGAAAGAAGATCTATAGGGGATAAGGATTATAATCCACTAAGGATTAAGAACTAATCAACTTTAGTTTATTTTGTTTTAATTAATGTGGAGGCAAACTTGACCTAGGGTGACTACTGAGTGAATGCCGCTGGGGACTTATGTCAACTCAAAGTAGTCAAAATTAATTTTATCTTAATTTCATGTGATTTGATATGGTTTGTTTAGTTTAGTTTGATTTTAAATTAAGGGTATATCCATCGTGGATGTGAGCTCGGTCAAATTTGATAGATTTAATTTATGGACCTTGTAGGTGTGCGATGGACCCACTGAGATGGGGTTATATCAAACTTATCCTATCTCAGATTTGCAAATCCAAAGGGATAGTCTACTGGTTATGGGGTAGAGCTAGCCAACCTAAGGGGTTGCCTTTCGGTGTGCAACGGTTATGCTAGGAAGAAGGTGTAGCAGACTTACATCTTCTAAAAGCGGTAACCACTGGGTGACTATTGGTAGAACAATAAATGCTGTTGGGTACTTATATCAACTCAAAATTTTTTAGGAAATTCCTATAGGGAGTTTTGTTGACATTATCCTAAAGATAGGATATCTACTTGGTATAAGGTACCACTACGGGTGTCCTCCTAATCCACAAGTGAATATATATATTTTTTATATGTTTGCATGAACCATGTTGGTGTACGAGGGAATAGACTAAGAAGTGGATATGTCTATCTTGACCTATCTCAAATTTACTGAACCAAGGGAGAATCTACACATCCACAAGATGGATTCTCCAACCACACAGGTTGTTACTAGGAAAGGGAAACTATCCAATCCGATAGTAACGTAGTGTCTAAATGGGGTTGCAAAGGATGTGATTAAAATATAATGCCCAAAGGGAGGTGCTACTAGGGGCGTTATCCAGAGCCCTAGAAAAGAAAGCCAATAGGTGTACACTAGCCAACTCAATGAGAAAGCATAGTAGACTTACATCTACCATGAGTGGTGTATCCTAAGGTTTGAGAACTAACCAACCTAAGGTGTATCAATCAACATGAGTGGTGTATTCATCAGCATAGTGAAAACCAACCAACCTAAGGTGCCCATCAATGTGCAATGATCAATCTAGAAAGAAAGTGTGTAGGCTTACAACTTTTTAAGTGAAACTAATCATCAGGATAGTTTATCATAAGGAAGCCATATGTTATCTAACCTAGAGGACTACTAAGGGAGCCCGAGGAAGGATTGGACCCCTTGAAGCGGGGAGGAAGGAGCACTAGGGGACTTATCCTAAATCTCAAATGTACTCAACCTAGTTAGTGCATGAAGGCTAATTAAAGAAGAAAGCATAGCAGACTCACATCCTCTTAAACAAAGCCAACATGAGGTAGTTTTCAATCATGCAGTAAGGCCTACCAAACTAACAATAATGCATCGATGTGTAGTGGCCAAGTAAGGAAGGAAAAGCATAGACTTACATCCTCCAAAGCAAGAAGACCTCGGGGTGACACATAGCGGGGTAGCATGTCACCACCTAAAGATTATTGATGAGTCGGGATGTTATCTCAACAAAGCGAGACAAAAGATATGTGTTTATTTTATAGGTTTGTGTGTAGTTTGTGTTGGTGTTATGTCGATGAAGGATAGGATGCCACTCGGGTTCCTTACACCTACACTAAGAGATCATTGGCATTCAAACAAGAATACTTTCAATATGGAAGAGATTTAATTCAAAGTGGAATTTTCATTGATGATAATTATTTTCAAACATGATTAATAATATTTTCTTAAGTAGAGCCCATTGATTGGAAGAATTGGGCACTCTCATTTATGATTAATAAGATAAGATCCTCCTTGGAAGGCCTTCTCTATGGCAAAAGGGCCTTCCCAAGTGGGTTCAAACTTGCCTCCCATCATACGACAAGCAATAATCAATCTCTTTGGAACTAAAATAAGCTCTTGTACTAGAAAAGATCTCGGATGTACTAACTTGTTGTGAGCTTGACTCATTTTAGCTTTGTATTACTCGAGTTTTTGGCATGCCCATTAGCGTCTCTCCTACAATCCTTCAAGCTCTTCTAACCACAACTTGGCATTCTACTCTGTTGTGATCTTGCTACCCACAACTATCCTTAGTGATGGGAGTTGGACTTTTAATGGTAGAATGGCTTCGGACCCATACACTAAGGAGAAAGGAGTAGACTGAGTTGGAGTTCTATATATGGTGCGGTAGGCCCATAAGGCTTCAACTAACTACTCATGCCACTATTGCTTGTTGTTGTCGAGTGTCTTCTTTAGTATTTAGATGAGTTTTTTGTTGAAGGCTTCAGCTAAGTAGTTTTCCCTTGGGTAGTTGATGGTAGAATATCTCTAATTTATGTTATCTCGAAAATTTGATCTATCGATGCTCTTGAATGTAGTACCATTATCGATATAATTTGTCGAGGCAATCCAAACCTATATGATATGGTTCCTAAAAAGAAGCACATCTTCTAAGTTGTGACCTCTCACGCAAAATTTCCTTCACCCATTTTGAAAAGTAGTCAGTAGTAGCTAAGATGAACTGATGATCTTTAGAAGGAGGATGTAGAATGTTGGGTGGTTGGTGTAGGACCACACTATGTATTTGACATTGGTGGCCTTGCCTAGCTGTATCCATGTAATCTTTGATCATCGATGGCCAGTAGTATCCTAGTCTCTTGATCTTGGCTTTCATCTTCGGACAAGATTGGTTGGCTCCACATAATCCTGAGTGTACCTCGGTCACGATCTTACTGGCTTCATGCTTGTCTAAACAACATAACCACATATGATTGAAAGACTGCCGGTATAAGACACCATCCACAAGAGTGTAGGAAAGTGCTCTCTGCTTCATCTGATGGGCTTGGGACTTCTCTTGAGGTAGTTTGCCTTTATTTAGGTAATCCATGAATGGTTGCCTCCAATCTAACTCCTCATCCTTCTTTAAAATGACAACCTCTCCTTTAAGAGAGTACTTTTTGATGAGTTCAATATCAACAAAAGATAAGACTTCTCTATTTTAGACCTTTATTATATATACTCATACTCCGGACATGTCAATTCCTTGGCAAGCTTTGCTAAAGTATATGCTATGGCGTTCTCTCCATGAGGAATCTTATAAATGGAAACCTCTAGGATTTGGGCCAACAACTCCATGGTGTACTTATGGTAGTGATGGAGCTTGGGCTTTATAACCTTATAGGACCCAGCGATTTGGTTGATAATTAGTTGAGAATCCCCGAAGATATTGATGTTTGGATGCTTAAAGTAGCGGATAACTCAAAGCGGCAATGAGCCTCATATTCTGATTCGTTGTTAATGCAAGGATTGGATAAATGATATGAGAATCTCATCACATCACGGTATGGAGTTAAGAGAACTATTCTTACCCCTACCTTTCCTAGAATAGTAGATTTTGGTTCTTCTCCTCTTTGGGAGGAAGCCACACCATCAAAGTACATCTCCCAGCGGTGAATGCTAGTATCCCCTAAGTTCATGATTTGTTCATCAGGGAGATCATCACTAAGAGAAATTGACAAGTGGGTGTCTTCTAAGAAATCGCTAGTGCTTGTCCTTTTACCACGGTGGAGTACAGGTAATGTCAAACTGTGAGAGGATCATGGACCATCGTGCCAACCATCTGAATACCATTGGTTGTATCATGAGATACTATAGTGGAATGATCTTAGACATTAAGTTCACCCTATCAGGAAGCATGTAGTGCTATAGCTTTTGGGATGCATAGATTAAAGCTAGGCAATGCTTCTCAATGGGTGTATAATTAGCTTCAATAGGGATTAGATGATGGAGGTAGTGTATGTATTTTCCTTCCCTTTGTCATTTTGCTTGGGCCAAAAAAGCACCAAGGAAGTCATCTAATGCGGCGGTGTTAAGTATGAGGCTTTCCCTAGATAGGGCTTTAGAAGCGATGGCATCATCGGTAATGCTTGATGTCTTGAAGGTATGCACACACTTGTCATCCCACTTGAACTTGGCATCCTTTTTGACTAGTGTTGAGAATGGCTGACATCTTCCTAATAGGTTACATATAAAGCATCTTTGATAAGCCAACCACCCTTGGAATGATCTGAGTTGAGTTAAGCCTTTAGGTGGCATTTCTAATATCTACGATCTTCTCGATTGATTTCAATTTCTAGTGTCGGACAACAAACCCAAGGAATTTCCCTAAAGCTACTCTGAATGCACACTTTAGGGGGTTCATTTTGAGGATATATGGTCTTAACTGTTCGAAAACTACTCTCAAGTCAAAGAGATGGTCTTCCTTTTCTCTACTTCCGAACACGAGATCATCAACATAACACTCGACTTGATGATGAATGAGTTCGCCGAAGATTCAAGTCTAAAAAAAAATAAAAACCTAAATTAAATCCTAAACTTGAGCTTAAAAATAAAATAAAATAAATTAATTAAAGTAAATTAAAATAAAATAAATAAAAACTCAAACTAAACTAAAAGGTAAAGTAAACCTAATTGTAAAAAACCTAAATAAAATAAAAACTAAATGTAAAATAAAGACAAAATAAACCTACAATAAACTTAAAATAAAATAAAATAAAAAACTAAATAAAGCTAAACCTAAAAATAAATAAAAATAAAACTTAAACCCTAAACTAAAAAAAACCGGACCTAAAATAAAATAAATAAAAAATAAAATAAAGTAAACTAAACTAAACTAAAATAAATTAAACTAAAATAAATATAACCTAAACCTTAACCAACCTAAATAAAATAAAATAAAATAAAATAAACTAAAAATTAAACTAATAAAAAAAATAAACCAAATAAAAAAATCTAAAACCTAAACTTAAAATAAAATAAAAACCTAGATCTAAACCTAAAAATAAAAATAAAACCTAAACCTAAAAATTAAATAAAATAAAACTTGACTAAAAATAAACCTAAACCTAAACATAAATGAAAAAAATAAATAAAATAAAACCTAAGCTAAAATAAATAAAAATAAAATAAATAAATTAACTAAATAAAATAAAAAAATTAAAATAAAATAAAAATAAAATAAAAATAAATAAAAATAAACTAAATAAACCTAAACTTTGTTGGTTTACTTAATTTTTTAAAAAAAAACCCTAAAGCCTAACTCTAAAACAAACCCTAAACCTAAAACCTAAACCTAAAACCTTAAAAAACCCTTAAACTAAAATAAAAATAAATCCTAAACTTATAAATAAACTAAAACCTAAACTCATTGGTTTACTTAATTAAAAAAAAACTCTAAACCAAATCCCAAACCCTAAACCACAACCCTAAACCTAAAACACTGAGCCCTAACCATGACCTAAACTCACTACCTAAAACTAAACCCTAAACTAAAAACTAAACCCTAAAATACATACCTGAAGCCCCCTAACACTAAATTAACCAAAACTTAAACCTAAGAAATAATACAAAATAAAATAAATAAAAACCTAAACTTAAATAAATTAAAAAAATAAAATAAAATAAAAACCTAAACTAAACTAATCAACCTAAACTAAAAAGAAAATAAAATAAAATAAAATTAAACTAAAATAAAATAAATAAACCTAAACTAAACTAAAATAAATAAAATAAAAAATAAAAAAACCTAAATAAAATAAAACTAAATGTAAAATAAAATGAATAAACCTAAAATAAAATAAAACTAAATAAAGATCTAAACTTAAAAAATAAACTTAAAAAAATAAAACTAAAACTAAATCATAAACTAAAAAAATAAACCTAAAATAAACAATAAAATAAACTAAACTAAAATAAATAAAACACCAAAACGTGAAATAAATTAAACTAAACCCTAAATTAAATAAAATAAAAAAAACTAAAAATAAAACTAAACTAAACTAAAAATAAAACCTAAAGTAAATTTAAACTAAAAAAACCAAAACCTAAAACTAAAAATAAAATAAAACCTAAACTAAACTAAAAATGAAAAATAAAATAAAATTAAAACTAAGTTAAAAATAAACATAAACCTAAATATAAACTTAAAAAATAAACTAAAATACAAAACCTAAACTAAAATAAATAAACCTACAATAAAAACAAAATAAAAAATAAAATAAACCTAAATAAAATTTAAAATCAAATAAAATAAAAAAAATAAACTAAATAACTAAATAAACTAAACTATCACTTTTACTTCATTTTTTTTTAAAAAACCCTAAACCCTAAACCTAAATCTTAAACCCTAAATGCAAACCTAAACTAATCCCACAAAAACTAAACAAACCCTGAACCAGACCACAAACCCTAAAAACCATAAAATCCACCATAAACCCTTAACCCTAAACCCTAAAAAAACCCTGATCACTAAACCACAAACTAAACCTTAAACCTAAACACTAAACCCTAAAACCTAAAACTACTAAACTAAATAAACCTAAAAATAAAATAAATAAATAAAACCTAGACTAAAATAAAATAAAATAAAATAAAAAACCTAAATAAAATAAAAAAATAAATGTAAAATAAAATTAATGACTAAAAAAAATAAAATAAAACTAAATGAGACTAAACCTAAAATAAAATTAAACTAAATTAAAATAAACCAAATAAACAAAATAAAATAAAAACTAAAATGAATAAATACATCTAAAAATAAACTAAACTACCAAAATTAAATAAAATAAAATAAAAATAAACCTAAACTAAAACTAAAAAAATAAAATAAAAAAATAAAACCTAAACATAAACATAAAAAATAAAATAAAATCTAAACCTAAACCTAAAATAAAAATAAAATGAAAATAAAACTAAACTAAATAAATATAAAAATAAATAAACTTAAATTAACTAAAATAAAACACCTAAAATAAATAAACCAAATAAATAAAATAAAATAAAAAATAATAAATAAAATTATAAACTAAAATAAACCTAAACTGCTGGTTCTTGTTTTAAACCTAAACCCTAAACTAAAATAAACCTAAACCACAAATAAAAACTAGCCAAACCTAAAACCCAAAACCCCCCAAACTGACAAATACAAAACCCTAGCTGACATAAACCAGGCCTAATCCTGATCCTGACCCCAAACTGAGCCCTGAACTCCCCCACCTAACCCAGGCCTGATCTGAGCCTAGGCCCCAGGTTGACAGGCCATGACTGGGCCTGATTCTAACCACTGAGCTAAACTAACTTAAACCCTGAGCTGACCCACTAGGCCACTGACCTGGCTGCTGAGCCCTGGGCCACTGACTCTAACCCTGGGCTGGGCCTGAGTGACCTCTGGGCACCCCAGAGCACTGGGCCAAAACCCACCACTGAGGCAAACTGACCTCTGGGCCAAAGTGACCACTGGGCCCAAAAAACTAGGCCCTGAGGCTCACTTCCTAGGCCCACAACCAACTGCTAGACTCCTACCCTAAACTCCTAAACTCCCTCCATAGCTCCCTATGATAAAACCTAAAATAAGATAAATAAATACATAAACCTAAATAAAATAATATAAAACCTACAACCAAACCTATATCTAAATAAAAAATTAAAAAAAATAAAAAATTAATAAAATAAAATAAATGAAACTGAACTAAACTAAAATAATATAAACAAGAATAAAAACCTAAATAAATTAAAAACTAAAATTAAAATATAAAAATAATAAAACTAAATACAAATCTAAACCTAAAATAAATCAAAAATAAATATAAATAAAATAAACCCTAAACTAAAAAAACTAAACCTAAAATAAAATAAAATAAATAAAATAAAATATAAACTAAACTAAATAAAATAAACTAAAATAAATAAAACCTAAACTAAACCTAAAATAAACTAAACTATAAACCTAAATTAATAAAATAAAATAAACTAAAATAAATATAAACCTAAAACTAAAAAATAAAACCTAAAAATAAACATAAAATAAAGACCTATAACCTAAATGTAAAAAAATAAAATAAAACCTAAACTACAATCTACAAAATAAAAAATAAAACCTAAACCTAAAAAATAAAATAAAAATAAAACTCAATTAAAAAATAAACCTAAAAAATAAACTAAAAAAAAACCTAAACAAAAATAAGCAAAACTAAAATAAATAAACCTAAATAAAATTAAAAAATAAAATGAACTCAAATAAAATTTAAAAATAAAAAATAAAATTTAAATTAAAAAAAATCCTAAACCCTAAACCCTAAACACCCCGAACCCTAAACCTACAACCCTAAACCCTAAAATCCTCAACTACCTAAACTAAAATCAAACATAAACCCCCAAACCACAAATCATAAAAGCCAAAATCCTAAACTCTAAAACTTACAACCTTAACCACAAATCCCAAACCTTAAACCCCCCCTAAACCTAAACTAACCCAAACCAATGAGCAGAACTTAGAAGGTAGGAACATCACCATCAATTAGGCTCAGATCTGCAGTGGAGCGATGGTGGATGCTAGTGGTGGTGGGGATCAGGTTGGTGGATATGGAGTTGGTTGAATTAGTAGTGGTTATGGAGGCGGAAGAGGGCGAGGTTCACATGGTGGAGATGGAGGAAGAGATCGAGGATATGATGGGATCACTCGAGAGGTGGTGGTGGTTGAGAATTAGAAATTCAAGAATTTATCGATCTACTGATGGATATGTCTTTATTGTAGAGATGGTTCTAGTTATTTAAAGTTTATGCTTTGCTCTATCGGTGCTCATTTCTAATCTATGTCATCGCTTGTGTCTTCAAAAAGTTAGGGTGCTACTTGGTTGATGAAATCAAAAAAGAAAAAATGTTGAATCTGAATTTATTCTTTGTAAACTCTAAACCCTAAACCCTAAACCCTAAACCCTAAACCCTAAACCCTAAACCCTAAACCCTAAAACCATAAAGCATAAACCTTAAACCTACCCCAAACCTAAACCCACAAACCCCCCAAACCTTAAACTTACCCAACTAACTAAACACTAAACCTACCCCACAAACCCTAAACCTTGAATAAAGATGTCATTAGAGTAGATCAAAAGAATGACCTAATCTAACATAGTTATGGTAGCTAAAAGAAAATCTTCAAGAGACTTTCCTTGACTATTAGAGATTTGAATACCCTAAACCCTAATCCTAAATCATATTATAATATATATAGTATAATGTAACATCATATATTTGAGCATGTAGTGATGTGTTTTGGATGTTATAAGATGTTTTGAAATGTTTTAGTATATTATGGTATTGTTAGAATATATATTAATATAAATCATAAAAATTGATTTAAAAATTAGATGATGAAATTTGTTAAATTTGAAGTTGGAATTAGGTTGTAGTACCAAAGGTGTGCTTTGCCACTTGTAGTATAAAAGTAAGATTTTATGTTCAAAATAAATATTATATGTTGTAGCATAATATAACATCATATATCATAATATTCTTCATGCATTTTAAATTCTTTTAATATTTTCATGTAGTCTACACTAGCATTATTTATAAAATGTTGATTTAGACTTTAAAATGGTGGAATTTGGCCAAATTCATAATAGGTAGAGCATGGCATCATAATGTATTATTTAATTTAAAAATGTAAGTGATACGATTAAAATATATAGTTTTTTATTTAGATTAATTTTATAATTTTTTATCTTATAATATAATATAATATGTTATGTTGTATTATAATATAGGATGCCATAATATAGTGTAGCATCATGCATTATAGCATACTAGTGTATTACTACTTATTGTTTAGCATATTTTAGTTTGTTATAGTATGATGTAGTAGAGTTTGTATAATTCATAAAAATACTAATTTATAGGTCGAGATGATGGATTTGGCCAAATTTAAGGTAAACTTTAGGGAACATCATTGGGGTGTGCTATGGTGTCTCATTTAATCAAAAGAATGGAATTTTGCATCCAAAATAAATGTTCATTTTTCAACCAAATTTTATAATTTTTTTTGCTTAAAGTGATTTATTTTAAGGTGTAATGTAAGATATTATATGAAAGCATATTAAAATATAATGTACATAACAATATAACTCACATTTATATGAATGTGGTGGTGTGTTACTAAATGTTATTGTACATTTTAGTATGTTTTACTTTTGTTATAATACATTGGGTCAAAACTCACAAAAATGTTAATTTGAAGGTTGAGATGGAAGAATTTGGCCAAATTCATGGCACACACCAAGAAGCAACACCAAAATTATGCTATTTTATACCATTTCTAATAGAAAAAATAATAATTTTACATCCAAAATGAACATTATTCATATTTTGAGAAAATTTTGTTATTTGTTCCTTTTAAGTGATTTTAATGAGGTGTAATGTTAGACAATATATTATATTATAGCAAATTATAATATAACATCATATATTATAATATAATATAGTGTGTTAATTCACACTATAATATGTTTAGCATGATATTGTATAGTTAGTTTGAGCTTGCACCATCACAAATCATAAAATGTTGATTACAATGTTAAGATGATGTAATTTGAATGAATACATTGTTAGGCTTTTGGTGAAGTATTAAAGGTGTGCATAAGAGAAGAAATAAGATTTGATGAGAATTCTATGTCAAGGACATGGAGGGAGATCCATTAGGGATCACACATGTAGACATGACATGTGAGGGGTCTATGTCGAGGGAATAGAAGAAGAAAATCTGCTAGGGATAAGGTTTGAATTTGATTTGATTATATGATTTATGGAAAGAAGATCCACTGGGGATAAGAATGTATAATCCACGGATTAAGATCTAATCTACTTTAATTTGTTTTTAATTGATGTGAGGCATATATACTAGAGATATGAGCTCAAGTTCATGGGATCGTATATGAACCTTCCAGGCAAGCGTGTTCATATTGGGGATAAAAGCTTGGTTGGATTTCTTTGATTTAGACTCTATTGGGGAGATGGTTTAAATTGGCTCCACTAGGGAGGTTGGTTTTGAATTTGATTTTTTTGCTTGACTTATTTATATATGATTTGGGGCTCCACTAGGGAGAAGGGTGTGATTTAACTATATTAGGGAAAATTAGATTTGGTTTAATTTAATCGAAGTTAATATGGACACTATGGTGTGATGGATCCCAATCGAGAAGGGCTATATCGCCTTGACCTACCTCAGGTTTACAAATCCAAAGAGATAGTCTACCTACTGTGGGGTAGAGCTAGCCAACCTAAAGGGTTGCCTTTCGGTGTGCAATGAATTTTCTAGGAAGAAGGCACAGCAAACTTACACATTCCAAAGCAAGGAACAACCGGGGTGACGTGTTGGATGCACAACAAATCAAACTTGACCTGGGTGACTATTGAGTGAAAGCCATTGGGGACTTATGTCAACTCAAAAGTAGTCAAGATTAATTTTATTTTAATTTCATGTGATTTGATATGGTTTGTTTGGTTTAGTTTGATTTTGAATTGAGGGCATATCCGTTAGGGTGTGAACTCGAACAAATTTGATAGATTTAATTTATGGACCATGTCGGTGTATGATGGACCAACTGAGAAGGGGCTTTATCAAATTTATTCTATTTTAGATTTACAAATCCAAAGGGATAGCCTACTAGCCATGGGGTAGAGCTAGCCAACTTAAAGGGTTGCTTTTGTTGTGCAATGACTATACTAGTATGAAGAAATAATAGACTTACATCTTCTAAAGTAAGGAACAACCGTTGGGGTGACTTGTTAGTAGCACAACAAATCAAACCTGACTTAGGGGCGACCAATGAGTGAATGCCCACTAGGGACTTATATCAACTCAAGAGTAGTCAGGCGATTCCTATAGGGTATTTTTTTGACACTGTCCTAAAGATAGAATACCTGCATGGGAAAAGGTATCGATAGGTGGGTCCTCCTAATCGACAGTGAATATATATATTTTGTTAATATGTTTACGTGGGACCACACTGAGAAGGGGCTATGTCGATCTTGACCTATCTCAGATTTATTGGACCAAGGGAGAATCTACACATCCATAAGATAATTTCTCCAACAATGGGTGGTTACTAGGAAAGGGGAACTGTCCAATCTGATAGTAACCTAGGTAGTATCTAAATGGGGTCATAAAGGATGTAACCCAAATATAGTGCCAACAGGGGAGGTGCTACTAGGGTTATCTTGAGTGCTGGAAAAGAAAGCCTATAGGTGTACGGTGGCAAACTCAAGGAGAAAGCATAGTAGACTTACATTTGCCATGACTGGGGTATCCTAAGGTGCAAGAACCAACCAACCTAAGGTGTATCCATTAGCTTGAGTGGTGTATCTATCAGCATAGTGAGAATAAACCAACTTAAAGTACCCATGTGCAATGATCAATCTAAAAAGAAAACGTGTATGCTTACAACTTTCCAAGCAGAACTGATCATCAGAATAGTCTATCGTTGGCAGGATAGATGGTATCTAATGTAGAGCAACTACTAAGCATGGAACCCCAAGGAAGGACTTACCCAAATTCTCAGGAGGGAAGGAGATGCTAGGAAAATTATCCTAAATCTCAAATATACTCATCCCAGTTGGTGTACAAAGGTTAATTCAAGAAGAAAGCATAGTAAACTCACATCCTCTTAAATAAAGCCAACAAGAGGTAGCTTACCAGCCACATAGTAATGCCTACCATACTAACAAGGTGCTCATCGGTGTGTAAAGGGTGGCAAGGAAGGAAAGTGTACACTTACATCCTAAAGCAAGTAGACCAGGGTGACACACTAGCGTGGTAGCATCACCTGACCAGAGCATCTATTGAGTGAGTGCCACTAGTGCTTATCTCAACTCGAGTATCGAGATAAAAGATATGTGTTTGTTTATATATGTTTGTGTGTAGTTTGAATTTGTCTTATGTTGATGAAGGATAGGATGCTGCTTGGGTTCCTTACACCTATCATAAACACATCATGGCAGATTCACAAACAAGAATACTTTCAACATGGAAAAGATTGAATTTGAATTGGAATTTTCATTGATGATAATTATTTTAAAACATGATTTATATTATTTCTTTAAGTATTGCCCATTGATTGGAAGCATTAGGAAATCTCTCTTTTGATTAATAAGCTGATAATACCCTCTTTGGTAGGCCTTCTGTATGGCAAAAAGTCCTTTCCATGTGGTTCAAACTTGCCTCCCATCTTATAACGGGCAATAATCGATCTCCTTAGAACTAAAATAAGCTCTCTTACCTAAAAAGCTCTAGAATGGACCAACTTGTTGTGAGCTTGAATCATTTTTACTTTGTACAACTCGAGGTTTTGGCAAGCCCATAAGTGTCTCTCCTCCAAACCTTCAAGCTCTTCTAACCGTAACTTGGCATTCGCTTCCTGATCTTGCTATACTATCCTTAGTGATGGGAGTTATACTTCTAATGGTAGAACACCTTCAGACCCATACACTAAGTTGGAGTTCTATATGTGGTGCAGTAGGCCCACAAGGCTTCGACTATCCTCTCATGCCACTACCGCTTATTATTTTTGAGTGCCTTCTTTAGTATTTGGATGAGAGTTTTATTGAAGAATTTCGCTAAGCCATTTTCCCTCAGGTAGTTGATGGTAAAACATCTCCAACCTATGCTGTGTTTCTAGGCAAAGTTGTTGATCTCAGTTCTCTTGAATGCAATAACATTATCAGATATAATTCATCGAGGCACTACAAACCTATATACGATATGGTGCTTAAAACCTAGAGCACATGCTCGCCAGTGACCTCTCGAGCAAAATCACCTTCACCCATTTGAGAAATAGAGTAGCTAAGATGAACTGATAACCCTTGAAAGAAGGAGATCAATCGGACCCACTATTACATTCAAAATGGCCATGAGGCCAATGTAGGAGAATGTTGGGTGGTTTGTATAGGACCACACGGTGTATTTGACATTGGTGGAATTGCCTAGCTGTATCCATGCAATCTTTGATCATCGACGGCCAGTGGTATCCTAGTCTCTTGATCTTGGCTTTCATCTTCAGATCGGATTAGTCATCCCAGTACCTCGATCACGATCTTATGGGCTTCGTATTTATAATATAACCACATATGATCGCAAGATTGCTGGCACAAGACACCATCCACAAGAGTATAGGAAAGTGCTCTATGCTTCATCTGATAGGCATGGAACTACTCTTGAGGTAGTTTTCCTTTATTTAGGTAATCCATGAATGGTTGCTTAAACTGTAAACCATAAAAACTAAAAACCCTAAACCCTAAAGCTTAAACATTAAACCCTAAACCCTAAACCCTAAACTCTAACCCTAAACCTAAACCCTAAAATCCTAAAAACCTAAACCTAAACTAAATAAAACCTAAAGATAAAATAAATAAATAAACCTAAACTTAAATAAAATAAATAAAATAAAAACTAAACTAAAACCTAAAATTAAAATAAAAATAAAATAAACAAAATAAAATAAACCTAAACCTAAATTAAAAAACTAAATGAAAATAAATAAAACCTAAGCATAAACCTAAAATAAACTAAACTTAAACTACATAAATTAAAATAAACTAAAAATAAACCTAAACCTAAACTAAAAAATAAATCTTGAAAATAAACCTAAAATAAAAACCTAAAAAAAATAAATATAAACCTACACCTAAAGCTAAAAATAAAAAAAATCTAAACCTAAAAAATAAAATAAAAATAAAACTCAAATAAAAAATAAACCTAAACCTAAAAAATAAACTGAAATAAAAAACCTAAATTAAAATATATAAACCTAAAATAAATAAACTAAACTAAATAAAAATTAAAAATAAAATAAACTAGATAAATAAAAAACTAAACTAAATAAACCTAAACAAACTAATTTACACAATTTTTTTTAGAAAAAAAAACCTAAACCCTAAGCTAACCCTAAACCCTAAAGCCTAAAAATAAACTAAAAAAAACCTAAACTTACAAGTTTACTTATTTTAAAAATAAAACTAAATGAAAACATGAACCCTAAACCTAAAACCTAAACCCTAAACCCTAAATCATTAAAATAAAAAGAAAAAAACCCTAACACTAAATCGTAAACCCTAAACCCTAAATCCTAAACCTTAAACTCTAAAACCCAAAACCCAAAACCCAAAACCCAAAACCCAAAACATAAAACATAAAAAATTAAACCTTGAACCCTAAACCCTAAATACTAAAAACCCTAAACCCTAAATCCTAAATGCTAAACCCTAACCCTAAACCCTAAAAACCTAAACCAAAAAATAAAATAAATAAAAAAGCTAAACCTAAAAAAATAAAAAAATAAAATAAAATAAAAACTTAAAGTAAAACCTAAACCTAAACCTAAACCAAAAAATAAAATAAAATAAAAATAAAAACTAAACTAAAATAAAATAAATAAAATGTAAATTAAATTGAAAATAAAATAAACCTAAAAATAAAAAACCTAAATAAAATAAAAACTAAAAGTAAAAAAATGAAATAAATCTAAAAGTATATAAAATAAAAACTAAATAAAATCATAAACCTAAAAAATAAACCTAAAATAATAAAAATAAAAGCTAAAGCCTAAACTAAAAAAAACTTAAACCTAAAATAAACAAAAAAACCTAAACCAAAACTAAAATAAACTAAAATAAAATAAAATAAACAAAAAATAAACTTAAACATAAACTAAAAAATAATATCTAGAAATAAACCTAAAATGGAAACCTAAAACCTAAACATATAAAAATAAAATAAAAACCTAAACCTAATCCTAAAAATTTAAAATAAAACCTAAACCTAAATTATAAATTAAAAATAAAACTAAAATAAGAAATAAACTTAAACTTAAACCTAAACCTAAAACATGAACTAAAATAAAAAAGCTAAACTAAAATAAATAAACCTAAAATAAATAACATAAAAATAAAAAATAATCCTAAATAAAAATAAAAAATCAAAATAAACTAAAATAAATTTAAAAAACTAAATAAATATATACCTAACATTTTACTTAATTAAAAAAAAACCCTAAACCCTAAACCCTAAATCGTAAACCTTAAACCATAAACCTTAAACCCTAAACACTAAACCAAAAATCCTAAAATACACTAACCCTAAACCCTACGCTAATCCTAAACTCTAAACCCTAAAAACCCTAAACCCTAAAGCCTAAACCCTAAACCCTAAACCCTAAACCCTTAACCCTAACCCTAAACACATAAACCTTAAAACCCTAAATCCTAAAACACTAAACCCTAAACCCTAAACTCTAAACCCTAAACCCTAAACCCTAAACCCAAAAAAACTTAAAACCTAAACCTAAATTAAATAAAACATAAAAATAAAATAAGTAAATAAACTTAAACATAAATAAAATAAAATAAATAATAAATATAAAAACCTAAATAAAAACCTAAACCTAAACCTTAAAATAAAATAAAATAAATTAATAAAAATATAATAAAATAAAATAATTAATAACATAAAATAAAGTAAAAATAAATAAATCTATGAATAAAAGCCTAAATAAAATAAAAACTAAACGTTAAATACAAATAAAATAAACCTAAAATAAACTAAAATAAAATAAAATAAAAATTAAATAAAAACCTAAACCTAAAAAATAAACCTAAAAATAAAACCTAAAAATAAATAAAAAAGAAAACATAAACGCTATACTAAAAAGAAAACCAAAACTTAAAATAAAAATAAATAAATAAAATAAATAAATCTAAACCTAAATTAAACTAAACTATAATAAATAAAACCTAACCTTAAATCAAAAATAAACTAAACCTAAACATAAACCTAAACTAAATAAAATAAAATAAATTAAAAATAAACCTAAACCTAAACTAATAAATAAAGCCTAAAAATATACCTAAAATAAAAACCTAAAACCTAAACCT
Source organism: Cymbidium sinense (assembly GCA_021442155.1). Taxonomy (NCBI): domain Eukaryota; kingdom Viridiplantae; phylum Streptophyta; class Magnoliopsida; order Asparagales; family Orchidaceae; genus Cymbidium; species Cymbidium sinense. The sequence goes on from JAKCPB010001883.1 coordinate 26,768, forward strand.
AAAAAAATAAAATAAAAACCTAAACCTAAAACTAAAAATAAAAAAATAAAACTTATAACTAAAAAATAAAAAATAAAAGTAGAACACATCTAAAAAATAAACCTAAACCTAAACCTAAAAAATAAACTCAAAAAAAAAACCTAAACTAAATAAAAAGAAAATATACGTAAATAAAAACTAAAAATAAAATAAACAGAAATAAATAAAAAATAATCAAAATAAACTAAATAAACGTAAACGTACTGGTTTACTTAATTTTTTTTTAAAAAAACCTAAATACTAAGCTAAGCTTAAACCAAAAATTAACTGGTTCAATTATTTTAAAATAAACTTAAACTAAAACCCAACCATAAACCTAAAACCTAAACCCCAAACCCTAAACCCTAAACCCTATATATATATATATATATATATATATATATATATATATATATATATATATATATATATATATATATATATATATATATATATCCTAAATCAAACCCTAAACCCTAAACCCTAAAATGCTAAACCCCAAACCCAATACCCTAAACCCTAAACTCTATATCCTAAACCCTAAACACTAAACACTAAACCCTAAAACCAAAATGCTAAACCCTAAACCATATTCCCTAAACACTAACCATAAAATCCTAAACCCTAACCTTAACACTAAAAACCCAAAAAACCTAAAACTTATAAAATAAAAATAAAACTCAACTAAAGTAAACTTAAACCTAAACCTAAATCTAAAAAATAAACTAAAATAGAAAAAAACTAAATTAAATAAAAAATAAAGTAAACTAAATAAAAAATAAAACTAAACTTAAAAAAAACTAAAATAAATAAAAATAAACTAAATAAACCTCAACCTACTAGTTTACTTAATTTAAAAGAAAAACCATTATCCATAAATTAAACCCTAAACCCTAAACCCTAAACACTAAACCATTAACCTACAACCCTAAACTCTAAACCCTAAACCCTAAACCTTAAACCCTAAAAAATCCTAAACCTAAACCCCAAGCCCTAACCCTAAACCCTGTTCACTAAAACTCCAAGCTCTAAACCCTAAACACTAAACCCTAAATCGTAAATCCTAAACACTAACCCTAAACCCTAAACCCTAAACCCTAAACCCTAAGCCTAAACTAAAGTAACTAAATAAATTAAAAAATATACCTAAACTCAAAAACCATATAAACCTAAGCCTAAACCCTAAGAATAACCTGACTGAACTTCACCCCAACCGTAGTCCAGATCCGGAGTGGAGGTGAAGGTGGAGGTGGGGGTTATCGTAGTGATGGTGGGGGGTCTGGAGGTGCTGGTGGATAGGGAGGTGGTGGTCAGAGCAATGGTGGTTATTGAGGTGGGAGGAGCAACATGGGTTATAGTCATGGTGGTGACGGAGGGGGAGATAGGGGATATGATGGTGGATCCACTACTGAGAGGCGGGGTGGTTCGATGGGAACCTGGAGAAACTAAAGAATGGTGATCTAATATGTCGCTTGGAAGCGTGACTTTACAATAGATGGTTCTACATCTAGGTTTTTATTTGCTCTATGTGTGCTTAATTTTTATCAATGTCATCACTTCTGTCTTAGAAAACTTGGTGTGTTACTTGGTTAATGAAATTGAAAAGAAGAAATGTTGAAACTAAATTTGTTCTCTATTAAAATAAAAAGCAAAATCCCAAAACTCTAAACTAAAACGTAAACTCTAAACCTAAAGCCTAAAGCCTAAACCCTAAACTCTAAACCTTAAAAACCTTAAACCCTAAACCCTAAACCATACACCCTAAAACCTAAACCCAAAACACTAAAGCTCCAAACCCAAACCTAAAATCTAAACCCTACACCCTAAACCATAAAACACTAAGCCTTAAACTCCAAAACCTCAACCCTAAGCATTAAACCCTAAACCCTAAACCTAAAAAAAACCATAAACCCTAAACCCTAAACCCAAACCTTAAATCCTAAAACTTAAACCTTAAACTAAACCACCCTCTCCTCTCGGCCAGGCTTCAGATTATGTTTTTCCTTTCATTTTGCATCTCATCATCATTCGATCAATTTTTTTGATAATTTGTCTCTGATTGGCTTCTTATGTGAGTTTCCTTTCACTCTTTTAATGGCGGAGGAGCCACTTTCCACACAGCCAAGCTTATCCATCTTAGAGGTGTCAGCTAGGGCATCAGATTTACATGGAATTATGGATCCAAAATCAAGCTACTGGATGCGCTAAGTCCTTTAAGGATGCATTATCTAGTAAGAACCTTTCCCTTTCAAAGTGAATTTTATCTTGACCTCATTTTGTGGGATGCGCTATTATGTGCTTGGATCTAGATGTGGAAAAGTTGAAGCCTTTGAATTCTCTTTAGTTGGTAAATTTTCCTTATGTCACAACTCGATAACATCGATCATTTTTCATAGCCTTAAACTTTCGTGTGTTTTCACTATTGGATTGATCTAGGCATATTTTAATCTCTCTAATGACTTAGATTATTCAAGAGTTTTGCTCATCACTCTTACTTTGTCTTTAATTATCAAATGACTTCTAAAATTATCTCTTCTTTTGATATAAAAGAGGAATCCCTAATTGTTCCTATATGGCTAGCTCTGCCTAATATGAGAATACATTATGTTACACATCAAGTTCTCTTTTCGGTTGGGGCTCTCTTTGGTTGGCCTCCTCAAATTGATCAGACCACCACTGTGAGATCACGACTTTATGTTGCTCATATTTTTGTTGAGATTGATATTACCAAAAAGCATCCTAAAGAAGTTTGGATCGGCTCTGAGAAATTCAATTATAATCAAAAAGTGGAATTTGAGAACTTTCCTATTTTTTGCACACATTGTAAGATTCATGGCCATGATCATTCTGAATGTTTTGTGTTGCATCCCCATCTTAAAAAGAATAAATTTTTGGATCCTAACTCTATCAAATGAAAAAACTAATAAACTTGCTTATATGCCTAAAGTCACTCAAATTGGGAATCATCCCCCTACCCCTACTCTTTTTCTATCCACTGATTTGCATATTGGAGAGCAATCTAAGCATGTTAAAAATAATGCTTATGAGGTTTGAAAAGAGGCTAATGATAACTTAATTAACATTGCTTCTAATTGTAATAATTTGGCTCCTCAAGAAAATACCTTGACTCAGTCTAACCTACCCCTTTTAGCTAGTGAACCCCAAGAGACTCATATGAACCCTAGTGGTGATTTGAATGGAAACTTTAGGTTGGATCAAAATCAGGAAACAAATTTTGGAGTTGATCCTTTGATGAAAGAACAAAATCTAAAAATTGTCGATCCTTGATGATGGAACAAAATCAAAAGTAATTTTAAACGAGCATGAAATCTATTTAATGGATTCACAACCTCTCCTTCTCCTACCCTTTAGAGTGATATGCACGCTAACCCACTTTATTTGCTTAATTCTGACATTGAAGAAGGGGAAATTACCATTAGAAATGCTTTGACTAACATAGGTCCTATTCTGAATATCACAAATCGCCTCTCTCGATCATACTTTGGACAATGATAGATCTTTTCAAACTATTTTTAAAAAAAAATCTCTTAAAGCTAGAATGTTCACTAATAGCTCCACTAGAACTACTAGATCTTCCCTAACTTCTCATAAATAACTATTTTTAGTTTTCTTTTATTCTTGCTTTTTTATTTCTTTTGTTATCTCTCTTCCTTTCTTTCTTATTTTCTTATGATCAATTTTCTAATTTGGAATGTTCGGGGTATTGGGACTCTCATTGTCCGAAACCGTATTAGAAGTCTTTGCCATATTCATAATATAGCCTTACTTGTTGTTATTGAATCATTCATACACTCTTATAAGATCAACCATGTTGCTTGAACACTTGGCTTTCAAAATTTCTTTTATAATATTAGCAATAAAATTTGGTGATTTTGGAGTAATTTAGTCAACATCTCTATCCTGATGATCTTCATCAATTGGTTAATGTCCACATCTCATTGGGAGAATTTTGCTTTAGGTTCCTTTATTTATGCTTCTTATCATAAAGGTGGTAGGAACATCCTTTGGGATAACTTAAGAATATTTGCCACCTTGGTCAACAACCCGGTTGGTTGGGATTTTAACACTATTCTCTCTTCCTCGAAAGAAGGGGAGGTTGTTCTCTAACATTCATTCCATGGAAGATTTTCTAATATAATTCTTGATTGCAACTGATTGATATTTTTTTTGGCCCCACTATCGTGGCATAACTCTAGACTCGGCAACTTGATAGGAATCTTTTTAATTCTCTTTGGATAAATCAATGGCTCCATACATATGTTGAACATTTATGCAGAACTTTGTCTGATCATGCTCCGCTTTTGATTTCTGTCCAAAATCCCTCCAATAGATTATCCTCCCCAACTTCTTTCAGATTCCAAAATATGTGGAACCAACACATTGATTTCATAAATGTTGTATCCATTAACTGGATGGCTCCTCTTTATCCGGATAATTCAGTTAAGGGCATGATTCGCCTCTGGCTTAAGCTTAAAAGGCTTAAATAAAACCTAAATTTGTGGAACAAGCATCATTTTAAAAATCTTTTTGCCAATATAAAAAATATGGAACAATTAGTTTGTTCTCTTGAAGATGTTGTTTTGACTGATTCTACTAAACTTGAGGAGTTGAATGAAGCTAGAGATAACTTGGTTAAATATCAGAATATGGAGAAAACATACTGGTAGTAAAAGGCTGCTAGCAAATATATTGCTGATGGTGATAGAAATACCAAGTATTTCCATGCTCTTTTCCCAAAAAAGAAAGCCTTAAACTCTATTAAAAAAATTAAAAATGATAACGGCAGCTGGATCACTGATAATAATGATATTAAAGATTCTGTCATACATCATTTTAAAAACTTATTAAACAACAACCCTACCTTAGAAGCTCTCACTAACTCTCACCTGATTCCCTCAACGATTACTAATGATGACAACCATTTGCTTAATTTGCATCCTACGGAAGCTGAGATTGGTAGTATCTTCTTAAAGAATGAAATTTTGTTGGCTGAAGGCTACATGACTCAATTTTTTAACATTGTTGGCCTATTATTAAGTCGACCTTGTCGATGCTATCATTGATTTTTTTTGATAATCCTTTACCTAGATATTTTCTAACACTTCCATTATTCTCATTACCAAAATTAATATTGAATCTTGATTTCACCAACCTTTGCACCTTCTTTCATAAACTCATTGCTAAATTAATTGCCAATAGAATTAGTCTGCTGCTGCCTAAAATTATTTCCCCAACCAAATTGGTTTCATTAAAGGTAGATATACCGACAACATTTCTAGCCTCTGATTCATTGATGCTTCTGAGGTGGTAACATCCTTTTCAAATTAGACATCTCTAAAGCTTTTGACAACCTCTCTTGGAATTTCCTCTTCCAAATTCTTCTTTTGTTTGGTTTTTTTGACTATTTTATCCACCTCATTAAAAATTGTATTACCAATATTTGGTTCTCCATTATCATGAATGGTGAGTCCTAGGTTTTTTCCTTCTATGCATGGGAGATAGATCCCTTATCTCCCTCTCTTTTATTATTGTTGAATATCTTTCGAGGACCCTTAATGATCTTTTCAACAATAATCCTACCATGTCTTTTAGAACTCAAGGTGGTATTCATGTCTCTCATCTAGTCATAAGACTTCATAATGCCTCTACTCATCAAAAAATTATTAAGAATCTTTTAAATAAATTTGGTAATGAAAGTGGTCTCTTTCTTAATGAAGGTAAAAGTTGTTTCATTCCTTCTTCTAAAATCCTAGTAATAGATCAACCAAATCTTGAGAATTACTAATTTTTAGCAACAACAACTTCCTATTAAATATCTTGGTGCTCTACTCTTTGAAGGTTAGAAAAGATTACATCTCTTTGATGAGTTAATCCAAAAAATCCCTAATAAAATTTATGTTTGGAATTTCATGTACTTCATTTGGTGGTAGGCTCACTTTGATTAAGAGCACCCTTAACTCCATGCCTTTATATCTCATTCAAACCATTGTGCCGACCAATTCTACCATTAACAGAATTGAGCGCCTCCTTAATAAATTCTTCTGGGGCTCTAATAATTCTACTAAAAGAATGCATTGGACCTCTTGGTATAAAAGTTGTGGCACTCTTGCTGAGGCTAGGCTTGGCTGTAAGCCAATCAGGGAAGCTAACAAAGCTTTTTCATATAACCTTTGGTGGAATTTTAGGAGCAATAATAGTCTTTGGGCTAATTTCATGTCTGCCAAATACTGCCAGGGTAAGCACCCTCACATTTTCCCCTATAAAGTGGGAGACTCTCCTGTATGGAAAGGACTTTGTTCCATCAAATGGGAAGCAGAATCTTTAGAATCTTTCTCAGTTTATTCTATTTTCAATTTTCATTTTATCTGTATTACTTTAATTGCTCTAATTTCTATCTACAATTTTGCAGGGGCATTTCTCTTGTTCTCTTGTAGGTTTGCTCCCTAGTGTCATGCATTCTCTCATCTTGAAGAGCTTTAGATCTATTCATTGGCTTATCTATGTTAATCAATTTGTATCTTTTGCTTTCCTTTATTTTATTTTGCTTTTGGTTGTACTTAGATGGATTTACTCTCTAGGCTAATTGTAGCTCTTTCAAGAGTTGTAGAGTTTATCCCCTATTAAGGACCTTGTAACCCTCTTCTTGTGGCAATAAAATTCCCCCTATATGGGGTTTCCAAAAAAAAAAAACTTAAACCCTATACTAAAACCCTAAACCCTAAACTTAAAAAAGCTAAAAACCTAAACCTAAACTAAATAAAGTCAAAAAATAAAATAAATTAAAACCCTAAACCAAATAAAAAATAAAATAAAACATAAACTATAACTAAAGCTAAATGAACCTAAAAGAAAATAAAATAAAAATTAAAAATTAAACTAAAATTAAAAAAATAAAAACTAAACTATACTAAAAAAATATAAAACCTAAATAAAATAAAAAGTAAACTTAAAATAAAAAAAACCTAAAATAAAATAAAATAAAACTAAATAAAAACCAAAACATAAAAAATAAACCTAAAAGTAAAATATAAACCCTAAACTAAAAAAAAAGAACCAAAACCTAAAATAAAAAAAAATAAACCTAAACCTAAAATAAACTAAACCTAAGCCTAAACCTAAACTAAATATAATAAAATAAAATAAAAATAAACTTAAACATAAACTAAAATTAAAACCTAAAAAAATCCTAAAATAAATACCTAAAACCTTAAACCTAAAGAAATAAAATTAAAACCTAAACCTAAAGAATAAAATAAAAATAAAACTAAACTAAAAAATAAACATAAAACTAAACCTAATCCTAAAAAATAAACTAAAATAAAAAACCTAAATTGATATAAATAAACCTAAAATAAATAAGCTAAACTAAATAAATAAAAAAACCTAAATAAAAATTAAAACTAAAATAAACTACAATAAATAAAAAATAAACTAAATAAAACTTAAACTATCAGTTGACTTAATTTAAAAACCCTAAACCTAAACCCAAATCTAAACTAAATCCTAAACCATAAACTAACCTTAAACCCTAAACCTAAACCTAAACTAAACCTACAACCGTAACCCTAAATCCTAAACCCTAAATCATAAACCCTAAACCAAACCCCCTAAATCCTAAACTTTAAACCTTAAACCATAAATCCTAAACTAACCCTAGCCTCTTAACCCTAAACCCAAAACCAAAAATCCAAAACATTAAATGGTAAACCCTAAGCTTAACCTTAAATCCTAAACCCTAAACCCTAAACCCTAAACCCTAAAACCTTAAACCCAAAACCATAAACAAACCCTAAACACCAAACCATAAATCCTAAAAACCCTAAACCCTAAAGCCTAAAGCCTTAACCCTAAACTAACCCCAAACCCTAAGCTAACCCTTAACCCTAAACCTAAACCATAACCATAAACCTAAACCTAAAGTAACTAAATAAATTTAAAATAAACCTAACCCCAAAATCTAATAAACCCTAAACCTAAGAATGGTAACCTTGATGGTGAACATCACCTTCAACTTCCCTAGTCGATGAGGTGGTAGTTATCATAGTGGTGGTGGGGATTTGGAGGTGATAGTGGATATGGAGGGTGGTTGGGTGGTTATGGATGCAGGAAGAGTGAAGAAGGTTACAACCGGGGTGGTAGCAGAGGGAGAGATCGGGGATAAGATGGTGGATCTCGCTATTCGAGAGGTCAGGGTGGTTATGATGAAAATTGGAGAAACTAAAGACCGATACTACTTATGAAACTGTGTCTTTATTGTAGAGATAATTCTAGTTATCTAGAGTTTTTTATTTGCTCTATTCATGTTCATTTTTTATCTGTCATCACTTGGGTCTTAGAGAACTTGGTGTGTTACAGACAAAATCAAAAGAACAAATGTTGAATATTTGTCTCGTTAAAACCAAAACCCTAAACCTAAACTAAAACATGAACCCAGACCTAAAACCTAAACCCTAAACCCTAAACCCTAAAATCCCTAAAACCTAAACCCTAAAACCTAAATCTTAAAACCAAAACCCTAAACCTTAAAACCCTAAACCCCAAACCCTAAACCTTAAATCCTAAACCTTAAACTATGAAAAGTTAAAAACCAAAACCAAAACTAAATAATACCTCAAAATAAAATAAATAAAGAAACTTAAACCATAATAAAATAAAATGTTAAATTAAATTAAAACCTTAACCTTAACCTAAACCAAAACCTAAAAAGAAAATAAAATAAAAAATAAAAACTAAACTAAAATAAAATAAATAAAACCAAAACTAAACTAAAAAAATAAAACATAAATAAAATAAAAACTAAACCTAAAATAAAAATAAAATAAACCTAAATTAAAATAAAGACTAAATAAAAACTTAAACCTAAAAATAAATAAAAAATAAACCAAAAAAAAACCTAAACCTAAACCTAAAATAAAGATAAAATAAGCTTAACCTAAACTAAAAAAAAAACTAAAATGAATAAAACCTAAACTAAAACCCAAAATAAACTAAACCAAAACCTAAACCTAAACCCTAAATATAACAAAATAAACTAAAAATAAACCTAATCCTAAACTAAAAAATAAAACCTAAAAATAAACCTAAAATAAAAACCTAAAACCTAAACTTAAAAAAAAAATAAAAACCTAAACCTAAACATAAAAAATAAAAAATCAAACCTAAACCTAAAATAAAATAAAATAAAATTAAACTTAAATATAGACCTAACCCTAAACTTAAACCTAAAAAATAAACTAAAATAAAGAACCTAAACTAAAATAAATAAACTAAATAAAATAAAAATAAAAATAAACCTAAATAAAATAAAAAATAAAATAAACTAATATAAGTAAAAAATAAACTAAATAAACCTAAACCTATGAGTTTACTTAATTTAAAAAATGAAAAAAAAGCTCTAACCCTAAATAAACCCTAAAACTAACCATGAACCTTAAGCCGTAAACCCTAAACCTACAACCCTAAACCCAAAACCCTAATCTTTAAAACCCTAAACCCTAAACCCTAAACTCTAAACCCTAAACCCTAAACCCTAAACCATAAAACCTACAACCCTAAACCCAAAACCTAAAACCACAAATCGTAAACCCTAAAAACCTAAAGTTAAACTAAATAAAACCTAAAAAAATAAAATAAATATAAAAAACTTAAACCTAAATAATAAAATTACATTAAAACATAAACTAAAACCTAAACCTAAACTAAATAAAACTTAAAAATAAAATAAATAAATAAACCTAAAGCTAAATAACATAAAAAAATAAAATTACATTAAAACCTAAACCTAAACTTAAACCTCAACGTAAAAACAAAATAAAATAAAATATAAAAATAAACTAAAATAAAATAAATAAAAATGTAAACTAAACTAAAAAAATAAAATAAACCTAAGAATAAAAAAGTAAATAAAATAAAAATTAAACATGAAATAAAAATAAAATAAAGCTAAAATAAAAAAAACTAAATAAAAAATAAACTTAAAAAAATAAACCTAAAAATAAACCTATAAATAAAAAAAAAATAAAACCTAAACCCTAAACTAAAAAAAAACCTAAACCTAAAATAAAAATAAAGTAAACAAAATAAAATAAACTTCAACCTAAACTAAAATAAAATAAGCTATAATAAAAAATCTAAACCTAAACCTAAAATATACTAAACCTAAACTTAAACCTAAACTAAAAGAAATAAAAAAACTAAAAATAAACCCAAACCTAAACAAAAAAAAATTAAAACTTAAAAATAAACCTAAAATAAAAACCTAAAACCTAATCCTAAAAAAATAAAATAAAAACCTAAACCTAAACCTAAAAATAAAAAATAAAACCTAAACCTAAAAAATAAAATATAATAAAAACTCAACTAAAAAAGCAAACCTAAACCTAAAGTAAAATAAAAAACCTAAACAAAAATAAATAAACCTAAATTAAATAATCTAAACTAAATAAAAAATAAACCTAAATAAAACTAAAAAATAAAATAAACTAAAATAAATAAAAAAATAAACTAAATAAACCTAAACCTATCGATTTGCTTAATTTTTAAAAAAACCTAAACCCTAAACTCAAAACCCTAAACACTAAACTAAAACTAACCCTAAACCCTAAACCCTAAACCTACAACCCTAAACCTACAACCTTAAACCCTAAACCCTAAAAAACCCTAAACCGAGAACCCTAAACCCTAAACCCTAAACTAACCCTAAACCCTAAACCCTAAATTAACCCTAAACTATAAACCCTAAACCCTAAACCTAAACCCAAACTTACACCCCTAAACCCCTAGCTATTCTTAAACCCTTAACCCTAAACCCTAAAACCTTAAACCCTAAACCCTAAACTAACCATAAACCATAAATCCTAAAAACCATAAACCCTAAACTAACCCTAAACCTTAAGCTGACCCTAAACCCTAAACTCTAAACCCTAAACTGTGAACCCTAACCCCAAACCTAAACCTAAAGTAACTAAATAAATTAAAAAAAACCTAAACCTTAAAACCTAATAAACTTAAACCCTAAGAATGGGTGAACCTGACGTGAACATCACCATCAACCATGCTCCTAGATCTAATGGTGGAGGTGAAGTCGAGATAGTTACAAGTGGTGGTGGGGATGGAGGTTGGATATGGATGTGGTGGATCGAGTAGAGGTGGTTATGCAAGTGGGAGGAGCGATGGAGGTTAAAGCCATGGTGGTGGAGAAAAGAGAGATTGGGGATATGATGGAGGATCCTGCTATTCGAGAGGTGGGGGTGGATCTAATAGGAACTGGAGAAACTGAAGAATGGCTGATCTGATCTACTGCTTATGGTACTGTGTCTTTACAGTAAAGACAGTTCAACTTATCTAGGTTATTTGATTTGCTCTATGGGTGCTCATTTTTTATCTATCATCGCTTGTGTCTTAGAAAACTTGGGGTGCTACTTGGTTGATGAAATCAAAAAGAAAAAAATGTTAAATCTGAATTTGTTCTCTATTTCAAAAAAAAAACTTAAACCGTAAACTTAAAACCTAAACCTTAAACCCCAAACCCTAAACCCTAAACCCTAAAAACCCTAAACCTAAACTCTAAACCTTAAATCCTAAACCCTAAAAATCCTAAAATCTAAACTCTAAACCCTAAACCCTTAATCTTAAACCCTAAACCCTAAACCATAAACCCTAAAATTGTAAACACTAAACCCTAAACCCTAAACTCTAAACCATAAACCCTAAACCCAAAAACCTATAATCCTAAACCCTAAACTCTAAACTGTAAACCCTAAACCTTAAACCCTAAACCCTAAACTAACCCTAAACCTAAACCTAAACTAACCCAAAACCCTCAACCTTAAATAAAGATGTAGGAGTAGATATAAAGAATGACCTAATCCTAACATAGTTATGGTAGCTAAAGAAAATGTCTCAAGAGACTTTCCCTTGATGTATATTTGAATACCCTAAACCCTAACCCTAACTCTTATTATATTACCATATATTATAGTATAATGTAGCATCACATATTTGAGCATGTAGTGACATGTTTTTTGATGTTATAAGATGTTTTAAAATGTTTTAATGTATTATGGTATATGTATAGTCCATATTAATATAAATCATAAAAATATTGATTTAATAAATCACATGATGAAATTTGAGAATGAATGGAATTAGTACCAAAGGTGTGCTCACTTGTAGTCTAAAAGTAAGATTTTATATCAAAATAAATATTATATGTTGTAGCATAGTATATCATCATATATCATAATACATTGTTCTATGCATTTGAAATTCTTTTGGTATTTCACAATCATGCAGTCAAGCCTACACTAGCATTATTTATAAAAATATTTATTTAGACTTTAAAATGGTGGAATTTGGCCAAATTCATAATTGGTAAAGCATGGCATCATAATATATTGTTTCAATTTAAAATATGTAAGTGATACGACTAAAATATATAGTTTTTTATTATTTAGACTAATTTAATTATTTTTTATCTTAAACAATCCCTTGGGATGTGATATACAATATAATATAATATGTTATAATGTATTATAATATAGGATTCCATAACTTAGTGTAGCATAATTCAGTGTAGCATACTATTGAATATTACTACTTATTGTTTAGCATATTTTAGTTTGTTATAGTATGATGTAGTAGAGTTTGTACTAGTATAATTCATAAAAATATTGATTTATAGACTGAGTTGATGGGATTTGGCCAAATTTAAGGTAAGCTTTAGGGAACATCATTGTGCTATGGTGTGTCATTTAATCAAAAGAATGGAATTTTGCATCAAAATAAATGTTCATTTTTCGCCATTTTATATATTTTTGCTTAAAGTGATTCATGTTAAGGTGTAATGTAAGATAATATATTATATGAAAGCATACTAAAATATAATGTACATAACAATATAACTTCACATTTATTTGAATGTGGTGGTGTGTTATTAAATGTTATTGTACATTTTAATATGTTTTACTTTTGTTATAATACATTGGGTCAAAATTCACAAAAATGTTAATTTGAAGGTTGAGATGGAAAAATTTGAAAGTCATTACGCACCAAGAAGAAACACCATACTTATGCTATTTTGTACCATTTCTAATAGAAAAAAACAATTTTGCATCCAAAATTAACATTATTCATATTTTGAGAAAATTTTGTTATTTGTTCCTTTTATGTGATTCTAATGAGGTGTAATGTTAGACAATATATTATATTATAGCAAAAATAATAAAACATCACATATTATAATATAATGTAGTGTATTAATTCACACTATAATATGTTTAGCATGATATTTTATAGTTAGTTTTGCACCATCACAAATCATAAAATGTTGATTACAATGTTAAGAGATGATGAAAATTGAATGAATAATTTATTTAGATTTTGGTTGAAGTATTAAAGGTGTGCATAAAAGATGAAATAAGATTTGATGAGAATTCCATGTCAAGGACATCGAAGGAGATCTTCTATGGGAGCACACAAGCATTGGAATGCCATGCGAGGGGTCCATGTCAAGGGCATAGAAAAAGAAAATCTGTTGGGGATAAGGTTTGAATTTGATTTGATTATATGATTTCTGGAAAGAAGATCCACTGGGGATAAGAATGTATAATCCACTAGGGATTAAGTTTGAATCAACTTTAATTTATTTTATTTTAATTGATGCGGAGGCATATCTACTACATATGGGCTTAAGTCCATTGGGGATTGGGTATATGGACCTTCCACTAAGGAAGCCAGTTCGGGCCATCTGTTGGAGCTTAGGATTTGAGTTTGATTTCATAGATTTGTTTGGGGATGTATCTACTAGGAATAGGAGTTTGATTGAATTTCTTTGATTTAGACTCTATTAGAGGAGTTGGTTTAATTTGGCTCCACTAGGGTGTTTGGTTCTGAATTTGATTTATTTTCTTGACTTGCTTATATATGATTTGGGGCTCCATTGAGGAGAAGGGTGTGATTTAACTCTACTCAAAAAAATTAGATTGGGTTTAATTTAATCAAAGTTAATGAGTGGACCCTATCGGTGTACGATGAACCTACGGAGAAGGCACTATATCAGCCTTGACCTACCTCAGTTTTACAAATCTAAAGGGATAGTCTACCGGCTGCAAGGTAGACCTAGCTAACCTAAGAGGCCATTCGGTGTGCAAAAACTATGCTAGGAAGAAGGCATAGTAGCCTTACATCTTTCAAAGTGAGGAACAACCACTAGTGACTGGATACACACAAATTAACCCGACATAGGTAAACTTGAGTGAATACCGAGACTTATGCCAACTCAAAAGTAGTTAGGATTAATTTTATCTAAATTTCATGTGATTTAATATGTTTTGTTTAGTTTAGTTTGATTTTCAATTATGGGCATATTTGCTGGGGATGTGAGCTTGATCAAATTTGATTAATTTAATTTATGGGCCAAGTCATTGTGTGATGGACCCACTGAGAATGGACTATATCAGACATGTCCTATCTCAGATTTATAAATTCAGAGGGATAGTCTACTGGCCGTGGGGTAGGGCTAGCAAACCTAAGGGTTCCTTGTGATGGTGTGTTGGGGAAGAAGGCAAGACTTATATTTTCTAAAGCATGTAAAATTGCTAGGGTGACCTATTGGTAGCACAACAAATCAAACCTAACTTAGGACTCGAGTGAATGTCATTGGGGACTTATATCAACTCAATAGTACGATGATTCCTATAGGGTGTCTAACGCCTAAAGATAAGATGCTTGCTTAAAAGGAACCATTAGGGGTGTCCTCCTAATCCATAAGTTAATATATTATTTATTTATATATTTGCATGAAACCTGTTGGTGTGTGAGGGACCAAATTGAGAAGGGGCTATGTTGGCCTTGGCTGATCTTAGATTTATTGGACCAAGGGAGAATCTGCACATCCACAGGATATATTCTCCAACCATAGGGGTGGTTACTAGGGGGAACTGTAACTGATAGTAACGTCATGTTTAAATAGGGTTAAAGAATGTGATCCAAATATAATGCCTGTGGGAGGTGTTACTAGGGCATTATCCCAGCCCTAAAAAAAGAAATCCTATAGGTGTACGCTGGCCAACTCAAGGACTAAACCCTAAACCCTAAACCCTAAACACTAAACCCAAAAAGACTAAACCCTAAAATCCTAAACCATAAACCCTAAATCGTAAAACCTAAACCCTAAAACCTACAACCTTAAACCTTAAGTCTTAAACCCTAAAAACCTAAAAACCTAAACCTAAACTAAATAAAACCTAAAAACAAAATAAATAAAAAAAACTTAAACCTTAAAAAATAAAAATAGTAAAAACCTAAACATAAACCTAAAAATAAAATAAAATAAAATAATTAAAATAAACTAAAATATAATAAATAAAAACCTAACCTAAACAAAATAATAAAATAAACCTAAGAATAAAAACATAAATATAATAAAATAAAAATAAACATAAATAAAAATAAATATCTAATTAACTAAAATAAATATAAAATAAACTAAATAAATTAAATAAACCTAAACCCACTTAATTTAATAGAAAAAAATGCTAACCTTTTAAACCCTAAACCCTAAACACTAAAAACCCTAAACCTTAAAGCCTAAGCCCTAAACCTAAAACTCAAACCCTAAACTCTAAACACTTAAAACCTAAATCATAAAACCTTAACCCTAAACCCTAAAAACCTAAAAACCTAAACCTAAACTAAATAAAACCTGTAAATAAAATATATAAGAAAACCTAAACCTAAATAAAATAAAAAAATAAAATATAATAAAAACTTAAACTAAAACCTAAACTTAAACCTATAAAAAACTAATAAAAACCTATACTAAATATAATAGATTAAAACCTAAACTAAACTAAAAGAAAAATAAACATAAAAATAAAAAACCTAAATGAAATAAAAACATAAACCTAAAGTAAAAATAAAATAAACCTAAACCTAAACTAAAATAAACTAAACTAAATTAAAATAAAACCTAAACTTAAATCGAAACTAAATAAAACAAAATAAACTAAAAATAAACCTAAAGATAAACTAAAAAAATAAAACCTAAAAGAGAACCTAAAATAAAAACCTAATACCTAAACCAAAAAATAAAATAAAATAAAAACCTAAAACTAAACCTAAAAAATAAAAAAAATAAAACCTATAACTTAAAAATAAAATAAAAAAAAATCTCAATTAAAAAATAAACCTAAACCTAAACCTAAGCCTAAAAAATAAACTAAAAAAGACTAAACTAAAATAAATAAAACTAAAATAAATAAACTAAACTAAATAAAAAAAATAAACCTAAAAAAAATAAAAAATAAAATAAACTAAAAGAAATAAAAAATAAACTAAATAAACTAAATAAACCTAAACCTATAGGTTTATTTAATTTTTTTTAAAAAACATAAAACCTAAAACCTAAACCTTAAAGCCTAAACCCTAAACCCTAAACATACATCCTTTTACACTAAACCCCAAACCGTAAACCATAAACACTAAAAAATCTGAAACCTTAAACCCTAGACCCTAAAAACCCTAAACCCAAAAACCCTAAATAGTAAACCCTAAATTCTAATCCCTAAATCAAATCAGAATTGTAAAATCAATAAACCCTAAACCCTAAAAAAAAAATCTTGACAAACTCGCACCTAAACTATAAAACCTACAACCTTAAACCCTAAATGCTAAACTCCAAACCCTAAACCCTAAACCGTAAAACCCTAAATCATAAACCCTAAACCTAAAACCGTAAACCCTAAAACCCTAGACCCTAAACCCAAAATAAAAATAAAATCAACAAAATAAACTAAAATAAACTAAACTAAAATAAATAAAACCTCAAATAAACTAAACCTAATATAAATAAAATAAAATAAACTAAAAGTAAACCTAAACCTAAACTAAAAAAATAAAACCAAAAAAATAAGCCTGAAAAAAAAACCTAAAACCTAAACCTAAAAGAATAAAATAAAAACCTAAACCTAAATCTAAATACAAAAAATAAAATCTAAACCTAAATAAAATAAAATAAAAAATAAAAGTCGATTAAAAATTAAATCTAAACCAAAACATAAACCTAAAAAATAAAGTAAAATAAAAAACATAAACTAAAATAAATAAACATAAAATAAATAATCTAGCAAAATGAAAAGTAAAAAAATAAACATAAATAAAAATAAAAAATAAAATAAACTAAAGTAAATAAAAAATAAACTAAATAAACCTAAACATATCGATTTACTTAATTTAAAAAAAAGTAAAAACCCTAAACCCTAAGCTAACCCTAAACCCTAAAAATGATAAACCCTATAGCCTAAACACTAAACCCTAAACCCTTTACCCTTAACCTAAACCCTAAACCCTAAACCCTAAAAGCCTAAACCCCAAAACCCTAAACCTTCATCCCAAAATCCTAAACCCTAAACCCAAAACCCTAAAATGTTAAACAAAATAAAACCTAAAAAAAATATAAGATAACCTAAACCTAAATAAAAACCTAAACCCTAAGAAAAAAATAAATTAATCAAAATAAACTAAAATAACCTAAACAAAAACCTAAATCCAAACTAAAAAAAATAAACCTAAGTATAAAAAGCAAAAATAAAATAATAACTAAACATAAAATAAAAATAAAATAAATGTAAAATTAAATAAAATGATAACTAAATTAAAACATAATAAAAAATAAACCTGAAAAGAAATAAATAATAAAACCTAAACCCTAAACTAAAAAACTAAACTAAAATAAAAATAAAATAAACAAAATAAAAAAAACCTAAACCATACTAAAATAAAATAAACTAAAATAAATAAAACCTAAACCTAAAGTTAAAATAAACTAAACCTAAAGCCAAAACTAAATTAAATAAAATAAATGAAAAATAAAAGCTAAACCTAAATTAAAATAAAACACGAAAATGAACATAAAATAAAACCTAAATAAACTAAAAAAAAATAAAATAAAACCTAAACCTAAATCTAAACCTAAAAAAATAAAATAAAACCTAAAGTTGAAAAGTAAAATAAAATAAAACTAAACTAAAAAAATAAGCAAAATCTAAACTAAACCAAAATAAATAAAATATAAAACCTAAATAAAAAATAAATACCTAAAATAAATAAATGAAATGAAATAATAATAAAATAACCCTAAATAAACTAAAACAATAAATAAATAAATAAACTAAAATAAGTAATTAAACCTAAAAATTTGTTGGTTAGCAATTAAAAAAAAATACCACTAAATCCTATACTGACACTAAACCACAGGCCATAAATCTTAAACCTAACCCTAAACTTTAAATCCTAAACCCTAAAAGAATAAACCCAAAACCCTTAAACCCTAAACCCTAAACCCAAACCAAAATTCTACCATTGGACCCAAGGCCACTAACCAGTTAAATACTAAAACCTACCAACTAGCCCTACCTACCACTAATCCCAAGACCACTAAACTCTAAACCCTAAACCTAAAATCCTAAACCTTACCTAAACTAGGCCACTGAGCCTTAAACCATAAACTCTAACCCACAATCCACTAAATCCTGAGCCTAAATCCAACCCTGACCATAAACCCAAATCTGAACCTAAAACCCTAAACTGCAACCATAAACCCTGTCCTGAACCACACAAAAACCTAAAACATAATTAAATAAAACCTGACATAAATTAAATAAAACCTAAAATAAAATAAATAAAGAAACTTAAACCTTAAATAATAAAAAATAATTAAACCAAACAAAGAAATAAATTAATTTAAAATAATTAAAATGAACTAAAATATAATAAATAAAACCCAACCTAAAAAAATAATAAAATAAACTTAAGAATAAAAAACATAAATGTAATAAAATAATAATAAACATAAATAAAAATAAAAAATATAATTAACTAAAATAATATAAAATAAACTAAATAAACCTAAACTCTTGGTTTACTTGGCAATAGAAAATGCTAAACCATGCTAACTTATACCTTAAAAAAACCCAGACACTAAATACTACCTAAATCCTATCCTACCCTAAACCCTAAACTCACACTAACATAAACCCTAAAACCTAGAAACCAACCCTAAACCACAACCAAACTACTAAACTAAATAAAACCTAAACCTAAATAAAAAAATAAAATATAATAAAAACCTAAACTAAAACCTAAACTTAAACTTAAAAAAAACTAATATACTAAAACAAAATAGATAAAAAACTAACTAAAGAAAATAAACTTAAAAATAAAACCATAAATAAAATAAATACTTAAACCTAAATAACATAAACAAAATAAAATAAACCTAAACTTAAACTAAGATAAACTAAACTAAAATAAATAAACCTAAACTAAACCTAAACTAAAATAAAAACTAAAAATAAACTAAACTGACCTAAACTAAACTAAATAAAATAAAATAAACTAAAATAAACCTAAACCTAAACTAAAATAAACCTAAAAACCAAAAAATAAAACCTAAAAAACCAAAATAATAATAATATAAAAACCTAAACCTAAAAAAATAAAATAAAATCTATACCTTAAAATAAAATAAAAAATAAACTCATTAAAAAATAAACCTATTGGCAAAATAAACTAAGAAAACTAAACTAAAATAAATAAACCTAAAATAAATAAACTAAACTAAATAAAAAATAAAATAAACCTAAATAAAATAAAAATAAAATAAACTAAACCAAATAAAAAAATAAACTAAATGACCTAATATGGGATTATTTAATTTAAAAAAAAAACATAAATCCTAAATCCTACTTTAAAGCTAAAACCTACTGCGTTCTTATACTAAACCCCAGACCATAAACCACAAAATCTTAAAACTCCATAAACCCTAAAACCATAAATAGTAAACCCCAAATCTTAATCCACTAACATTGGCAGCCTTAAATAAAACCCTAAACTCAACGTTAAACCATAAACCCTACTTAAACCTAAAACCTACCTTAAACCAAAATCTAAAACCCAAACCTGAGCCACTAAAACTCTAAATCACAAACCACAGGCCACACCCCACCCAAAACTGATCAACCACTCCTAAAAACCCTCACTGAGCCACACCCACCTGGGCCCTAAACTTAACCCCAGGCCAAACTATAAAACAAATAAACTTAAACTTAGCTAAATAATAAATAAATAAAATAAATACTAAACTCTAAACTAAAAATAAGATAAACTAATAAATAAAATAAAATAAATAAAGCCTAAATATATAAACTTATAAACATAATAAAAACTACATAATAAAATAAAATAAACCTAAATAAACTAAATATAAACTAAACTTAATCTTCAAATTAAACCTTAATAAATAAAAACCTAAACCATCTAAAAAATAAACCTAAAATAAAAAAATAAAATCAAATAAAATACATAAACTAAATAAACTAAACTAATAAATAAAACCTAAAATAAACTAAACAAAACTAAACCTATATAAATAAAAATAAAAAATAAACTAAATAAAACATTAAAATTAAAACAAAAAAATAACCTAAAATTAAAATAAAATAAAAATAAAATAAATAAAAATAAATAAAATAAAATATAATAAAATAAAATAAACTAAATAAAATAACAAAATAAAATAAAAAAATAAAAAAATACTAAACTAAAAAAAAATATAAAACCTAAATATAAATAAAAAATAACTAAAAACAAAACCTAAAAAAAATACTTAAAAAATAAATAACTTAAAATAAATAAAAATAAAAAAGAAAATAAAAACTTAAACCCTAAAATAAATAATCAAAATAAAATAAACTAAATAAAAAACTTAAATACAAAAGTAAAAGAAATAAACCTAAGATAAAACTAAAAATAAAATAAAAAATAAACTTAAAATAAAATAAAATAAACTAAAAATAAAATAAAATGTAACTAAATAAAACATAAAAGATAAATAAAATAAAATAAAAATAAAACTTAAACTAAATTTAAAAAAATTAAACCAAAATAAAAATAAAATAAACAAAATAAAAAAATAAACATAAATAAATAAAACTTATAAATAAAATAAATAAACCTAAACTAAATAAATAAAATAAAACTTAAAATAAACTAATCTAAACTAAAAAATAAAACCAAAATAAACTTAAAAATAAAAACCTAAAACTTAAACTAAATAAAATAAAAATAAATAAACCTAAAAATAAAAATAAAAAATGTTTAAAATAAAATAAAATAAACTAAACTAAAATAAAATAATCTTAAACCTAAACCAAAAAATAAATAAAAAATTAAAAATAAAACTAAAATAAAATAAAACTTAAATAAAATAAAATAAATGAAATAATAAAATAACCAAATAAAAATAAAAAATAAAACAAAATAAAATAAATAAACTAAATAAACTAATTAAACCTACCCCTATTACTTAAAAAAAAATAACCTTAAACCACTAAATAATAAACTCTAAAACCCATAAAAACCACAAACCCAATAAAATACATAGCATTAAACCACATGTAAAACCACAAGCATAAAACCCACTTAAACCCAAAACCACTAAATTAAAACCCAAAAAAAACTTAAATCTAACCCAACCAAAACCCTAACCCTAAACCTAAAATAAGTTCATATAAAAAATAAAACCTAAACACTAAAACCAACTAAACTAAACAAATCTAAACCCAGAATGGGCATAACCTTCACAAACATCACTAAGCTCAATCTAGATGTTGGTGGAGGCAAAGGTGGAGTTCAAAATCATGGTGGTGGGGTATGGAAGTCTTGGTGGATATGGAGGTGGTGCTTTCGTGGTTATGTAGGAGGAAAAGCGATGAAGGTTCCGCATGGTGATGGCGGAGGAAAGATCTATATGATGGTGGATCCCTGAGAGAGAGAAGGTTGTTAATGGGACGAAGAACGGTTGTTTAAACATGGAAATATGTCTTTATAGTAGTGAAGGTTCTAATTATCTAGGGTTTTTAATTTGCTCTATGCGTGCTCATTTTTTATTTATGTCGTTGCTTATGTCTTAGAAAACTTGGTGTGTTACCTTGTTGATGAAATTGAAAAGAAGAAATGATGATTCTTAATTTATTTCTATTAAAAATTAAAAAACAAAAAAAATTAAACCCTAAACTAAAATCAGACCTAAACTAAACCTAAAATAAAATAAAACACTAAACCTAAACCCTAAACCCCAAACCCAAAACCCTAAACCTAAATCCTAAATCCAAAAATAAAAGTTAAACCTAAACTAAATAAAACTTAAAAAATAAATAAAAAAACCTAAAAATAAAATAAAATAAAATAAACTAAACTAAAATAAAACATTATCTAAAACCTAAACCTAAACCTAAAAATAAAATAATTAAAATTAAAAAACTAAAAATAAAATAAAGACAAAACTAAACTAAAAAATAAAATAAACTTATGAATAAGAAAACATAAATATAATAAACTAAACTTAAATTAAAATAAATAAACCTAAAATAAAATAAAACTTACTAACAAAATAACACAAAAATAAAACCTCAAAGAAAAAATAAACAAAACTAAACGAAAAAAACTTAAAAAAATAAAATAAACAAAATAAAAACTACTAATAAAATAAACTAAACTAAAATAATAAAACCTAAACTTAAAAGTATATAACCTAAACCCTAAATAAAAAAATAAAATAAAATAAAAAATAAACATAAACCTAAACTAAAATAAAACCTAAACCTAAAAATTAAATGAAACCTAAACCTAAACCTAAAAAAAATAAAATAAAACATAAAACCTCAAAAATAAAAAAAAAATAAAGCTAAACTTAAAAAAACATAAACCTTAACCTAAAAAATAAACCAAAATTAAATAAACTAAAATAAATAAACCTAAAATAAATAAACTAACTAAATAGAATAAAAAAACTAAATAAAATAAAAGAAATAAAAGAAAATCTAATAAATAAAACTATAAATATTAAATTGAACCTAAACTGCTACTTAATTTAAAACTCTAACCTAAACCCACAAACCCTAAAATCATTACTAAACCTTAACCTCTAACCACAAATCTGAAAAACCATCCAAAAAACCTAAACCTAAACTAAACCCACAAACCATAAAACTAAATCCTAAACTATAAACCCAAAATCTAACCCTAAACACAACTACATTAATTAAACTCTAAATAACAAACCAGATTCCCTAAAGGCTAACCTATGGCTGAAACTAAATTCTTATAACCTTAAATAAACCACTAAAGCCTAAACACAAAGTTAAACTCTCAGGCTGACTAAACCCTAAAGCTAAAACACCCTCTAAATACTAAAAAATAAAATATAACTAACCACTAAATAAATAAAAATAAAACCTACTAAACCTACCTAAACCTAATAAATAAATATAAAATAAATAATGAATAAATAAAATAAACTAAACTAAATAAATAAATAAACTATTAAAAAACCTAAATAAAATAAAATAAAAGATAAAATAATATAAAATAAATAATAAAAATATAATAAAACCTCCTAAAAAATAAATATAAAAATAAATGTAAAATAAAACCTAAACCTAAAACTAAAAAAAACTTAAACCTAAAACAAAAATAATTTAAATAAAATAAAATAAACCTAAACCTAAATTAAACTAAATTAAACTAATATAAATAAATAAGCTAAACCTAAATATAAAATATAAAACCTGATCAAAAAAAAATAAAACCAAACCTAAACCTAAAAATAAGAATAAACCTAAACTTAAAAAAAATATAAAAAAAACTAAACTAAAAAAAACCTAAACTAAGCTAAAAAATTAACTAAAATAAAACCTAAACTAAAATAAATCAACTAAAATAAATAAACTAAAATAAATAAAAAATAAACCTAAATAAAAAATAAAATAAAGTAAATTAAAATAAATAAAATATACTAAATATGCTAAATAAACCAAAATTTACCAGTTTACTTAATTGAAAAAAACATTAAACCCTAAACCCTATAGCTATAACCCTAAACCCTAAACCCTAAACCCCAAGCCCTAAATAAAAGATTTAAGTATCTAAATAAAATAAAAAATAAACCTAAACCCTAAGAATGGGTAGAACCTTGATGACAGAAACATCACCGTCAACCAGGCTAAGTCTAGATCTGGTGGTGGAGACGATGGCGGAGGTGGCGGTTACACATTGGTGGCAGTGAATCTGAAGGTGCTGGTGGATATGCAAGTGGTGGTCGGGGTAGTGGTGGTTATGGAGATGGGAGGAGCTATGGTGGGGGTATTACTGAATATGTGTTCTCATTTTTTATCTATGATGTCACTTGTGTCTTAGAAAACTTACTGTGTTATTTGGTTGATAAAATAAAAAAGAAGAAATATTGAATCTAAATTTGGTGGCACTTTCAGAAACCCTAATGGCTGTGGTGGCATTTTCAGAAACCCTAATGGTAAAGTCCTATGTGCTTGTGCTTACCCCCTTAATACTTGCTCTAGTCCTTTTGCCGAGCTAATGGCGTATACAAAGCTCTTGAGATTTGCCTTCAAAAGGTTGGCTCAATATTTGGATCGAGGTGGATGCACTGATTGATCTTTTGACTACCAAAATGGGGTAAATTATACTATCTTCTGGGACTAGAGCTCTCCTTTCTCAACTCTATTTTAAAATCTCTCATGCATGTCATGAGGGTAATGCATGTGCTGATTACTTGCCAATCTGGGTGCTAGATTGGATGGTAAAAAATTCTTTGATCAACTTACTCTTCCTAAATATTTGCGTGGATTGGTGAATCTAGACAATACTGGACTCCCTTATCTTAGAAATTAATCCAACCTATTGGATTGATCTGCTATATTACCTGATTAATTGCATGATCATTTTTTATTTAGTGTTGCTATTTATTTGGAATTTTTTGATGCATCATCCTAATATCCCTTTTTATTGGTTTAATTACCCTAACTTGGTGGCTTCGCTATTCCTCTAATGTGTTGATGTTCATTTTGGTGCTAATGCATCTGATACACCTTCTTTACTTGATCCTGGCATCTCTTGTTGGTTTAACTCTCCAACCTTAAATGGGGCATACTTCTACTACTTCCACTTTTAGTGGTAATGTTTCTATCTATGTATTACTTTATGCTTTATTTTTTGCTTTAGATGACACCTCTTGCCATCATAACCACGCTCTCCTTTATCTTGAAGGAACTCATTGATGGTTTACTTTTGAACCCTTTACGTGGCTATGTTGCCCCAATTATTTTGGCTTATCTTATGGTTGGTGCAATAATTGTAGTGCTATTTTATTTTTTGGTGTTGATTATCAGTCCATTATCTAGTAATAGCCATTGTGGCTATTTGTTACTGTTGTTTTGATTGTTTCTGTTGTTGCTTTTTTTGGATCACGATGTTTGAAGTCTACTTAATCTTTTGCTATTTTTTCCCTATTGGTTTTGTTAGAATTGTGCAGATCACTATGATTATGCTATTGTCTAATTAGATATTAATCTATGAACTGTTTACTCTAAATGGGTGGATTTTTGGCCAGCTTGTTGGTAGTTATTATCTTGGTTGTTGGCTAAAAGATTAATGCTCAACAAAGAAGATCTTATCACCAGCCTATTTTGAGGTTTTTTGGTATGGTGGCTTTTACTTTTCCTTATTGTTGTTTGCAATAGACTGATCACATGTTTGAGGCCTATCTAAATTGCTATTACATCTTGGTTCAATAGGCTTGGCACTTCATTATCTACACGTAATTTATCTTATGCATTATCTATTTTGAATGGGTGGTTTTATGGCCAACTTTATTTTTTCTATCTTGGTTGTTGGTACTGATCATTGGGTTTATGACAAAATACTCTGTACGTCTATCAATGTGCTTTTGGAGTTATTTTGCTAATTGATTTTGCCAACCCCATCTTCCCAACATGTCAGGAGAGAAACTACAATTTTCTAGTTATTTTTATTATCTAATTACAGGATTGGTCTTACTTTATGGTTTCTAATCGCTTTTGAGGATTTTGGTTTATAAAATCATCTTAACCTTGAAGGATTTCAATGTTGACTATCTTTTATTTTGCTTCTTTTTTTCCATCTCTACTTTTCGCTTATCATATGGTGGGTAAATAAGCATATTATTGTTTTCATTATTGGCTGTTGGATTTTTGGGTCCTATGTCCAGCAAGTTGTCTTTGTGGTTGTTGGTTGTGTTGCTTTTCTGAATGTTTTTGTTGATTGCAGCCCAATCTACTTAACCTGCTACCATTTTCTTCCTCTTGGTTTTGTTAGATTTATACAAATCACTGAGATTATGCTTTTACCTAATTTGATTTTAACTTATGCACTGTTTAGTCTGAATGGGTGGATTTATGGCTAGCTCGCTAGATATTATCGTCTTGGTTGCAGGTTGAACTAGATTCTTGAGTTTTAAAATGATTAAGGATTGCCTCTCGATTATCTTTACTTGGAGTTTTTTTGGTGGGTAGCTAAAGCTTTATGGTTCATCTAATCTGCTGCATTCCCATCTCCTCTTGATAGACTTACGCAATTCTTGTGGTAATTTGGGCTTGGGATATGTTGTCTTTCCTTACACTTAAACCGCATGGAGGTTGTTAAGCATTGGTTTCTTTCATTGCACTTATTTTAGTATATCCAAACTCGGGCTATTTCTGAATTTGTTTAATATTTATCCCATATGTTTGGGATGGGGTTAATTCCATGCTATTTTATTTGCCTTGCTGGATTTCAACTGGTATTTCTATTGGTCTTTTTTTGTTCTTACCTCTGCCTGGCCTTTTATGTTGTTTTCTTGTGGTGGGTCTTCATGCTGATCTAATTAAACCCTTTGACCTGATTAAAAATATGGTAGACTTGACAATGATGGTTCACTTTCATTTGTGTTGGGATTCTCATGACATGGTGTCTAATATGATGACATTTACTTTGCATGGGACACCACCCATTACCTCTTTCTTTGCTTTCGAGAATAGGGCTTTGCTTTGGTTTCTGGTAAGGCTCAAAAGACTTTCAACAAATGGTTGCCATAAGGTTTGTTGTTGGCTATGATGGTATGATTTCACTTCTTTGGTTTGGTAATAATATTGTGATGTAACTACAGAGTATGGATGCTCATATTTGTTTCTAACTTGGTGTGGCCAGCTGAGCCTTCTATCACACTTCCTTATTATAAGTTTAAGCTACTTTCACTTTTTGTATACTATTACCTTGATTTTTTGACAATTTTGCAGGTGCAATTCTCTTGTTCTCTTGTAGGTTTACACCATATTATCATGCATTCACTTATCCTGAAGAGCTTTGGCCCTATTCTTCCATTGGCTTAACTTGTTAATCAATTTGTATCTTTTGCTTTCCTTACTCTTTTATTTTGGTTTTGGTTGTATTTAGATAGGGGATTTACTCTCTAGGTTGATTGTAGCTCTTTGAGTAGTAGTTATGGAGTTTATCCCCTTTAAGGATCTTGTAACCCTTTTTTGTGGCAATAAAATTCCCCCTATATCAGGTTTCCCCAAAAAAAAAACCCTAAAAACTAAACCCTAAACTTTAAAAAAATCCTAAACCCTAATTCGTAACCCTAAACCCTAAACCCCAAACCCTAAACTTAAATCTAAAGTAACTACATAAATTAAAAAATAAACCTAAATCATAAAACCTAATAAACCTAAACCTAAACCTAAACCCCAAGAATGGGTAGAACCTTGATGGCAGGAACATCACCATCAAGTAGGCTTAGTCTAGATCTGGTAGTGGAAGCGAAGGCGAAGGCGGTGGTTATCATAGTGGTGGTGCGGGATCTAGAAGTGATGGGTGGATATGGAGGTGGTGGTCGGAGTAGTGGTGGTTATGGAGGTGGGAGGAGAGATGAAGGTTACACCCCTGTTGGTGGTGGAGGGAGAGATCGGGGATATGATGGTGGATCCTACTACTCGAGAGACTATGGTCTTTTTGATGGATACTGGAGTAATTGAAGAACGGTCGATTTGATATGCTACTTATGGAGTGTGTCTTTAAGATAGAGACTATTCTAGTTATCTAGGGTTCTTGATTTGCTCTATGTATGCTCATTTTTTATCTATGTCATGACATGTGTCTTAGAAAACTTAGTGTGTTACTAGGTTGATGAAATCGAAAAGAAGAGATGTTGAATCTATATTTGTTCTTTATTAAAAAAAATGAAAAAAAAATAAAAAACCTAAACACTAAACTAAAACCTGAATCCTAAACCTAAAACCTAAATCGTAAACCCTAAACCCTAAACCCTAAAAAATAAAAAAAAAAGAAAATCCTTAAGCCTAAGCCCTAAAACATAAAACTAACCCTAAACCCTAAATCATTAAACCTACAACACTAAACCTACA
Source organism: Cymbidium sinense (assembly GCA_021442155.1). NCBI lineage: Eukaryota > Viridiplantae > Streptophyta > Magnoliopsida > Asparagales > Orchidaceae > Cymbidium > Cymbidium sinense. The sequence goes on from JAKCPB010001883.1 coordinate 55,102, forward strand.
ACCCTAAACCCTAAACCCTAAAAAACCCTAAACCCTAAACTCTAAACCCTAAACTAACCCTAACCCTAAACCCTAAACCCTAAATGCATAAATCCTAAAACTCTAAACCCTACAGTAAATTAAATAAACCTAAACTAACCAGTTTACTTTTTTTAAATAAAAAACCATAAACCTTAAATCTTTAACCCTAAACACTAAACTATCAACATTAACCTTTAACCCTAATATTAACCCTAAACTCTAAACCCTGAACTTACAACACTAAACCTCAAACCTTAAACCCTAAACCCTAAATCCTAACACCCCTAAAACCTAAACCCTAAACCTAAAACCCTAAACCCTAACCCTAAACCCTAAAACATAAAAGCATAAACACTAACACCATAAACCCTAAACCCTAAACCCTAAACCCTAACACTAAACCCTACACTCTAAACCCCAAACCCTAAACCTAAACCTAAAGTAACTAAATAAATTAAAAAATAAACCTAAACCCTATATCTCAATAAACCTAAAGCTAAACTTAAACCATAAGAATGTGCAAAAGGCGGTGGATGTGAAGGCGGAGGCGGTTGTTAACACAATGGTGATGGGGGATATGGAGGTGCTGGTGGATATGGAGATGGTGGTCAAAGCAGTGGTGGTTATGGAGGCGGGAGGAGTGATGGAGGTAACAATCATGGTGGTGGCGGAGGGAGTGATCAAGGATATGATGGTGGATCCCACTGAGAGGCTGGTGGTTCTAATGGGAACTGAGAAATCAAGAACATTCAATACTGCGCTTATGGAACTATCTTTGTAGAAGAGACTATTCTAGTTATCTAGGGTTTTTGATTAGCTTTAAGCATGCTCATTCTTAATCTATGTCACTGCTTGTGTCTTAGAAAACTAGGTGTGTTACTTGGTTGTTGAAATCAAAAAGAAGAAATATTGAATATGAATTTGTTCTCTGTTAAAAAAATCAAAAATGCTAAACCCTAAACTAAAACCTGAATCCTAAACCTAAAAGCTAAAACCTTAAAACCTAAAACCTAAAAATAAAAAAATAATAATAATAACATAACCCTAAACCCTAAAATGTACAACCCTAAACCACAAACCCTAAACCCTAAACCCAAAACTCTAAATCCTAAACCCTTAAACTCTAAAAACTAAAAAACCAAAACCTAAACTAAATAAAACCTAAACCTAAACTTAAACCAAAACCTAAACCTAAGAATAAAATAAAATAAAAACTAAACTAAAATAAAATAAATAAAAACCTAAACTAAACTAAAACAAAATAAACCTAAAAATAAAACCTAAATAAAATAAAACTAAATGAAAATAAAAATAAAATAAACCTAAATGAAATAAAATAAAACTAAATAAAAAACCTAAACCTAAAATAAATAAAAAATAAACTAAAACAAAATAAACAAAAAAATAAAATAAACCTAAACCTAAACTTAAATAAACTAAACTAAAATAAATAAACCTAAACCTAAACCTAAAATAAACTAAACCTAAACTATAAACTAAATAAAAAAAAAAACTACAAATAAACCTAAACCTAAACTAAAAAATAAAATAAAAAAATAAACCTAAAATAATAACCTAAAACCTAAACCTAAAAAAAAAATAAGAACCGAAACTTAAACCTAAAACTAAAATATAAAACCTAAAGTTAAAAAATAAAATAAAAATAAAACTAAACTAAAAAATAAATATAAAACTAAACCTAAACCTAAAAATAAACTAAAATAAAAAGCCTAAACTAAAATAAAATAAACTAAATAAAAAATAAAAAATAAACCTATAAAAAATAAGAAATAAAAAAAAAATAAAATAAATAAAATAAATCAAATAAACTAAAAAAACCTAAACCTAATAGTTTAATTAATTTAAAAATAAACCTAAACTAAAACCTAACCCTAAACCTAAAACCTAAACCCTAAAGCCTAAACCTTAAAAAAATAAAAAATACCCTAACCCTAAACTGATTTTAACCCAAAACCCTAAACCATAAACCCTAAACCCTGAACCATAAACAATAAACCCTAAATCCTAAAACCCTAGACCCCAAACCCAAAACCCTAAACCCTAAACCCTAAACACTAAAAACCATAAAAATCCTAAGTTCTAAAGGCTAAACACTAAACCCAAAACCCAAAACCCTAATCCTAAAACATAAACCCTAAAACCCTAAACCTTAAATGCTAAACCCAAAATCCTAAGCCCTAAACCCTAAAGAATAAAAACCTAAAAGTTAAGCTAAAAAATATAATAAAAATAAAACTCAACTAAAAAATAAACCTAAACTAAAAAAATAAACAAAAACAAAAAACCTAAACTAAAATAAATAAATAAAAAATAAATAAACAAAACTAAATAAAAATTGAAAATAAACCTAAATAAAAACAAAAAAATAAATCAAATTAAATAAATAAAATAATAATTAAGTAAATTTAAACCTACCGCTTTACTTAATTTAAAACCCTAAACCCTAAATCCTAAACCCTAAACCCTAAACCTTGAACCCAAAAACTAACCATAAACCCTAAACTTTAAACCTGCAACCCTAAAAGTCTCTAAACCCTAATCCCTAAACCATAAACCCTAAACCCTAAACCCTAAAGTTTAATTCTAAACCCTAAATCCTAAAGGCATAAACTGTAAAACCCTAAACCCTAAATCATATAACCTACACTTAAACCCTAAACCTTAAACCATAAAGCTTAACCTAAACCCAAAACCCTAAACCCAAACCCTAAACCTAAACTTAAAGTAACTAAATAAATTAAAAGATAAAGATAAACCCTAAAACCTAATAAATCTTAACCTAAACCTAAGTTCTTAAGCTCGTGGTCACTCATTGACTACGTCCCCGCCCTCTATACATCACCAAATGCCCGCTTCGAGCCTCACCTCCTTCTCCTTTTCCCTCATTTTTGGCTTTCTGTGATGGTCGGCATGATTCTCACCGATTCCTTCTAGAATCAATTTGCTGTTACTTAGAGTGATGTCATGGCTAGGTGTCTTCCCTGATGATTCCATGGGGGGAAATTAATGGATCCAATGGATCTTAATTGGGCAACAACTACTTTGAATTAAGATGCTTTGAAATCATTCAAAGACGTCCTTCCTGGTAAGTATAGCAGTTCAAGTGAGCCCCTTGAACTTATTTTGACTTGTTTTCGAGGCATGTCTGTGATTATGTGCTCTGATCTAATAATGGAAAAGATTTCTAAGCCATTTGAATTCACTTTGGTTGGAAAGTTTACTCTTCGTAGGCTGACTCTGGAAAATGTTCACTCTTTCTTTTTCATAGTCAAAACTTCGTGTGCTTTTAGATTGGTTTAATTTCTCACATTTTGATTCTTAACAAATGATTTGGATTACTGTGTTTTATTCATCGTTCTTATTTTTTTTCAATTTCCAAATGAGGTTGCTAAAATGGACTCCACTATTTGATATTAGGGAAGAATTCCCAATCATTATGGTTTGGATTTCTCTCCTCAATGTGTGAATTTATTTCATTAATCATCAATTCATTTTTGCTATTATTCTTTATCGCCATTACAAATTGATCGCAATAGCTACAAAATCTACCTTCTCTGCTAATCCTTATTGAATTGGACATTACCAAGAAATACCCCAAAGAAATCTGGTTGGGATCTAAAAATTTTAGTTATGAGAAGTTGATTTTAAAAATTTCCTACCTTTTGTTCTCATTGTAAAATCAGATATTCTAAATGTTTCTAAATCCTCACTTAAAAAAGAAAATTCTATTAGGAAACTATTATTACAAACCCTAGGTTGACCATAAATAAAAAAGTTTATTTAGAAAAAAGGATTCATTGAATGTTCCTAATAAGGCTATTTTGCCTCTTATTTCTTTTATGCAATTGAAGGTTTCTAATGTGGAAAATAATAATTTCTCTAAAATTTTGGATGACAATTCTTTTTCCTCTAAGTCGATCCTCACATCCTTATCAGTTTTGTTTGACAAAAATGATGCTTTAATTGAAAATATTAATGAATATATCAACTTTATGCATCATTCAAATTCCATGGATAATATGGCTTTGGTTTCTCATGATATTTTGTTTGAAAATTTTGACTTTACTTTAGTTCAGGATGATTTAAATACTCAAAAAGATTTGGTTTTGTCAAATAATTTGGGTATTGAAGAAGAAGGGCTGGATGTTCACACTTTCTTTCTTAATAAATTTGTTTTGGCTCCCTCGCTTGCTATACCCGATGCTCATTTTCATTTAATAAATTCTCATAACTTGGAAGAAGTAGAACTCACTTCTATACAAGAGACTTCCATTAAATCTATGACTAACATTGCTAAATCCTTCACGAATGATGATTCTATGGGACAAGGAAATGGTTTCCAAACTTATCATGCTAAAAAGAAAAAAAAATGTTAAAACATCCCTACCAAATTGTCCAAAAACACTAGATCTACTACGACCTCCCTCTCCTCTCTTAATTAACCTTGTCTTAACCCCTTTTTCATTTCCTTATGTTTAATTTTTTTGTTTGGAATGTTAGAGGGATCTATACCTTATCTATTCATAATCCAATAGAAAACCTTTGTCATTCATAATATTTCTTTAATTATTGTTTTGGAGCCTCTTATTCATGCAAACAAAATTAACCATGTTGCTAATGATCATTTCAACTTTTTCTCTAATGTTAGTAATAAAATTTGGTGTTTTGAAATAATTTTGTGGAGGTTTCTATTGTTGATGATTTTCAACAAGTTGTCAATGCTCAAATATCTTATGGTGACTATTGTGATTTGGGCCTTTTTTTCATGCATCTTGTAATAGATATGGTAAAATTTTCTTTGGGAAAATTTGAAGAATTTTCTACCTCTCAATAATATACCTTGGTTTGTTCATGGGGATTTCAACACTATTTTATTCTCTTCTAAGCAAAGAAGTGGTTTCTCTCCTAATATTCATTCCATGGAAGAGTTTTCCAATATGATCCTTGATTGCAATTTGATTAATATTGGCTTTAAGGGTTCAAATTTTACTTGGTAAAACTCTAAACTTTGGCAAAGGTTGGACCAGATTCTTTTTAATACTCATTGGATTACTCAATGGTCTATTACTTTTATTGATCATTTAGAACCTTATCAGATCATGCTCCTCTTTTGGTTTTTATTAAAGATAACTCTAATAGAATAAAAAATTTCTCTCATTTTAGATTTCGAACATGATTTAGCATATTGATTTCCTTAATGTTGTGGCTAAAATTGGAAAGCTCCCTTACATCTTGACAATTCAATTATGGGGATGAATAGGTTTTCATTTATTAAAAGTTAAACAAAATTTGTTATGGAAGAAGCATTATTTTAAAATTATTTTTGCTAATATCAAACAAATAGAAAAATTGGTTTGTGATCTTGAATTCTCTGTTATGTCTGATCCTACTATGATTAAGGACTTGACTGAGGCGAAAGATAAACTTGTTAATTATCAAAATATGAAAGAGACTTATTAGTGCTAAAAAGTTGCTAGCAAATATATTGCGGATGGTGACAAAAATACTAGATATTTCCATGCTTTAGTTAATAAAAGAGAGCTTTAAATAATATTCAAAAAATTAAAGATGACAATGGTGAATGGATTACAAAGAATAATGATATTAAGGATACATTAAATTACTTTAGAAATATGCTTAATAAGAGTTGCTCTTATGAAGCTATTTCTAAATCATACTTGATTCCTTCTATTATAACCAATAATGATAATGAATTGTTTACTTTTAATGAAGAGGAAATTTTAAAGTTTTTAATAGCATGAACATAGATTCTGTTGCTGGTCCAGTGGGTTTCACTACCCAAGTTTTTCAAAAATTCTGGTTTATTTTCAAAATTGATTTGCTTGAGGTTGTGGTTGAATTTTTTAATTGCAATCCTTTTCTTAGATATTTTTCTACCACTTCTATTGTTCTCATACCTAAGAAAGATAATCCAAACTATTGGAGTGATTTTAGACCTATTAGTCTGTGCACCTTCTTCAATAAGTTGATTTTCAAAATTCTAACTAATAGGCTCAGTCCTTTACTTCATAGGATTATCTGTCTAAACCAAACTAGTTATTTTATAGGTAGATTTATTTCAGATAATATTTTGCTTACTCATGAATTAATTCATGATTTAGATGCTAAGACTAGAAGTTGCAACATTACGTTCAAATTAGATAATACCAAAGATTTTTATAATATCTCTTTGGATTTCCTATCCATATTTTGAATTTATTTAAGTTTTCTAATAAATTTATCTTTCTTATTAAAAATTATATTTATAATGCTTGGTTTTTTTATTTTTCTTAATGGGGAAGCCTTGGGCTTCTTTCCTCCTTCCCATGGCCTAAGACTAGGGGATCCTCTATCTCTTTTCTTATTTATTATTGTTGTTGCATACTTATCTAAGAGCATCAATGATCTATTCTTAAAGAATCCTAGTATGTATTATAGAACTCTTGGTGGTCTTCTATGTTTCTCATTTAATATTTTGTAGATGATTTCATTATTTTGCAATGCTTCTTCATCATATCAAGAATCTCAAGATTTTTTTAAATAAATTTGGAAAGTAGTCTATCTATCAATGATAATAAAAGTTATTTTATTACTACTTCAAGCATCTCCAATAATAAAATTAATCAAATCCTGTATATCACTAACTTTAAACATCAAAACCTTCCTCTTAAGTACTTGAGTGGTCCTCTCTTTAAAGGTCCAAAATGATCCAATCTTTCTAATGAGTTAATTCAAAGAATTTTAAATAAAATTATTATTTGGGAATTTCATTTACTTTTCTTTGGTGGTAGGCTCACTATTCTTAAAAGCACTCTCAATTTAATGCCTCTTTATTTGATTCAAACTATTATCCCCACTAATGTTACTCTTATCAGAATTGATCGCTTGCTTAATAAATTTTTTGGGGATCCAATAATTCTACTAAAAGAATGCATTGGACTTCCTAGCATAAATGTTGTGGTCCCTTGGGTGAAAATGATCACGATTTCAAACTAATTCGTGAAGCTATTAACGTCTTCTCTCATAAGCTCTGGTGAAATTTTAGAAAGAATGATAGGCTTTGGGCTAATTTTATGATGAAAAAATATTTCCAAGGTAAACTCCCTCTTATATGAGCTTATAAAGTTGGTGACTCTCCAATTTGAAAAAGGCTTTGCTCTTTAATATGTTGAAAACATTAATATCTTGGGGTATTCATTCAAGTTCTTCTTTCTTGGCAAGACAATTGGATTGGCAATCTCTATTGACTTCCTTTATCTACCCACTCTCAGTAGCTATCAAAGTTAACTCTTTCTGCATAATAACACTTGGAATGAGAACAAAATTGAGAATTATATCCCTATTTCTCATTTAGATAACTTTAGAAATATCCCTATTTTCACCAAACCTTTAAGCTTTCTTACAATTTTTTTTTCTTAAAGAGGTTTGAATTATTAGAGATAAAAAAAACTCCTCTAATGTTTTCATTAAACTTTAGAACAATATCATTCCCATTTCTTATTAAGTTTTAGCTTGGAGGATTTTGAATAACTTTATTCTTGTGGACTCTTTGCTCTGGAATAAAGGGTTTGATTTGCCTTCAAAGTTCTATCGTTGCTTTCATATTGAAAATGATAATCATGTTTTTTGTTAATGGTACTATTGCTTCTAAATTATGGTTATGGTATGATGATTTATTTAATACCAACTATTTTCATGGCTCTCTTCCATATATCAACTTCTGAAGTCTATTTTATGAAAGGTCATATCAAAGTTCTAGTTGTTATTACCCTTATCTGGTTCATCTGGATGGACTGAAATGATGCAAAATATCTTGGTATTCCTATGAACCTTAAGAACATCATGGCTAGAACCAAAGAAAAAAATTCAAGCTTTGTTTAATACCAATCTTATTAGTAATGTTCATTTTAGAGGCTATAAATTTGTGGCTAAAAAATTGGGTGCCATTTTGCCTGATGTTGACTCTTATAAAAGATCTAGGATTATCCATCAGATCAAACCCAAAGAAAATTTGATTAAAGTGAATACTGATGGTTCTATTGCTTCCAATAAATATGGCTGTGATGGTATTCTTAGGGATTCTAAAGGTATTATCATTTATGCTTTTGTGTATCCTCTCAAAGCCTTCTATCTATATTTGCCCATGCTTGTCAATAACCATTAAAAATTTGTTTGAATAAAGGTTTACTCAACATCGGATTGGACTTGATGTGCTCTTCTTGACATGCTAAACTCTAATAGAATTGGAAATGCTGATTTATTTTAACTCTCAATCATACTAAAAATCTTCTTTCTCAAGTTTGTTATAAAATTTCTCTTATTTTTGTGAAGGTAATGCTTATGCTGATTTCTTTTTTAGAGCCAAATTAACTGATTTCACTTTATTTGACAATCAAAATTTGCCTAAACTATTAAGAGGTTTGGTCAATCTATCACTGGATTACCTTATGATATTATAATTTTCTTGGCTTGGTTTTATTAGTTTATTTTTGATAAGCCATTGCTTTTGGTTCCCCATTCTTAAACCCTCTGGGTTGTCATTTTTTTACTTTCACTTTGTTTTAGGTTTTATTTTTTGAGCTCTTGATTTTGGATTGGCTAGTGGTCACTACTTGGTGGTTCCAATTTTTTCTACTTGGGTTGTTTTAGTTTTTTCATCCTATTGGCTGCTGTTTGCTTGGCTGAGTGATTATTATTGCTTGGTTGCTTTTGGTGACCTTCATTTGGGTGGCTTTTCGCTATTTTTGTATATTTTTCATATTTTGCTTGTTGCTTCAACTGAGTTAGATTTTACTGTGTGGGGTTGGGTGGCCTTGTTGTCAAGGTGTGGGCTATATTATGCTAGGTTGGTTGCTATGGTTATTGATTTCTCGCTTCTATGGAAAATTGAGGCTGGTGGTCTAATTTTGGATTGATTTGGCAAGGTGGAGGTTATTTGTTGACTATTATTTCTTCTTTTTGTGGATTGATTTTGGGGGTGTTAGTTTAGGTTTGTTTTTTGGTTGTAGTTTGGTTTCCTCTTGGCTATAGCTGCTTTTTTTTGTTATTATTTTTTTGATGGCTATTTAGTGATTTTGTTTTGGGATCGACATGGTGGTGTATTTTAACTTGCTATGATTATGATGCTTGCACTCATTAATATTTCTCCTCTTTTTTGTCTGCTTTTGGTGTTCCTTATATTGTTATTGTTCTCGATGGATGGGTTTTTAGTCTATCTTACTATCTTCACTTCATTTATTTTTTGGCTATTTATCTCACGATCATAATTTATACTTTGGGTTTTGAATGGTGTTGTTTGTTTCTACCCTTTTCCTTTTCTTGGGTTGTTTTGGCATGATGGATGTTGTTGGTCTTTCATTGATTTGGATTTTCTTGTGGTTTATCTAGGAAGCTAAGTTGGTGCTAGGTTGGTTGTTTAGTTGGGATAGTCGGATGGGTGGATGTTTTGGCCTTTCTTTCTTGCTCTGTTAGTGACATGCTAGTTGGCCTACTCCTGCTTTAGTTCTCCTCTCTTGGATGCTGTTGCTTCCCTTTTTCTGGTTTAGGTGACAGCCTTACTGCCATTTCTATTTTCTAGTGGAGGATATGAGCTCTTGTGTTTTTTTCTTATTAGTCTTAGTTTTTTCTGGTTTGTGTTGTTAAGGTCATTATGCTTGATCCTTTCGATGTTCTTATTCTTCTTTGGTGGTGTTCCTACTATACTACTACAGTCCTTGATGGTTGGTTGATCTTCTGCCTTATTGGGCTTATTTATTTTGGTGGCTTGTTATTATTATGTCCGCTACTTGAGGAGTTTGCATCCTTGCATGATGATGGACTTGGGATGATGGGCTACAAGAGGTATGTTGGCAATGATGGCCTTGATATTTCCCTCTCTATCTTCTTTTGGCTGGTAGCACTATGTAGTTGTAACCCTTCTTAAGAAGTTTGGATGATTACATATAGTGTTGCTCCTTGAGATGATTGTAACTAAGCCTGAGCCTTTTTTTACTTTGCTCTTTTTCTTTGCTCATACTCTTTATGCTTGCTTAATTTTACTGATCCTTTCAATATAGATTTCTTCTATTGGTTTGGAGAATCTTCCAGGTGGATTTTGCTAGTATCAAAAGGACCTAGTGGATGTTGTTGTTGCACACATGGATATGTTGTTGTTGCTGATTTTGTTTTGTTTTTGTTTTTTTTTTTTCCATATATTATTGTAATAGTTAGAAGGTTTATCTCTAAGGACTTATTATGGATCTTGAGCACTAGATTAGAGGGAGATTTACCCTCTAAAGACTTTGTGCTTTTCTTGTGGAAATAAAATTCCCAAATATCTTAAAAAAGAAAATTTAAACCCTAAGAATAGGCGTAACCTTGATCTAAGAAACATCACCCCAACCAAAGCTCAATCTAGACCTCGGCAGCTAAGGCGAGGAGGCGACATCGCAATGGTGGTGGGGATCCGGGTGCCGGTGGATATGGATGTGGTAGTCGTGAGCCAGTGTTTATGGACGCAGAGGAGTTACAAAGCAAACTGGTGGTGGCGAGGGAGAGATCTAAGATATGATGGGTCCGCTACTCAAGAGGCCGTGGTGGTTCGATTGAAAACTAAAGAAATTGAAGAATGGATCCGATATGGAACTGGTTCATAGAGATAGTTCTAGTTAGCAAGGGTTTTTGATTTGCTTTATGAGTGCTCATTTTTGCTCTTTGTCGTCGCTAGTGTCTTATAAAACTTGTTATGTTACTTGGTTGATGAAATCAAAAAGAAGAAATGTTAATATGAATTTATTCTCTTTAAAAAAACCAAAAACCCTAAACCCTAAACCCTAAACTAAAACCTAAACCCTAAACCTAAAACCTAAACCCTAAAAACCCTAAATCTTAAACCCTAACCCTAAACCCTAAACCCTAAACCCTAAACCCCTAAACCTAAAACCTTAAACCCTAAAACTATAAACCCTAAACTTAAAACTAAAACCCTAAACTTAAACTCTAAACTATAAACCTTAAATTTTAAAACTTGAAAACCTAAACTATAAACTAAACCTAAACACTAAACCTAAACTAAAACCTAAAACCTAAAACCTAAAACGAAACCTCAAAACCCTAACTCCTAACCTAACCTAAAACTTAAATCCTAAACCCTATACTTAAACTTAAACCCTAAAACCTAAAGCCTAAACTAAACTCGAACCTAAACTAACCCTAAACCCTAAGCTAACCCTAAACCCTAATCCCTAAATGCTAAAAACCCTATACCCTAAAGTCTAAACACTAAACCCTAAACCCTAAACCCTAAACCCTAAACCCAACCCTAAGCCCTAAACCCTAAACCCTAAAACCCTAAACCTTAAAACCCTAAACCCTAAACCCTAAACCCTAAACACTAAAAACAAAAAAACCTAAACCTAAACTAAATAAAACTTAAAAATAAAATAAAGAAAAAAAAACCTAAACTTAAATAAAATAAAATAATAAAAGAAAATAAAATCATAAACTAAAACCAAAATCTAAACCTAAAAATAAAATAAAATAAACTAATAAAAATAAACTAAAATAAAATAAAAAAAACTTAAAATAATCTAAAAAAATAAATAAAACTATGAATAAAAAACTTAAATAAAATAAAAACAAAACCTAAATAAAAATAAAATAAACCTAAAATAAAATTAAAAAAACTAAATAAAAACCTAAACCTAAAAAATAAACCTTAAAATAAAACCTAAAAATAAATAAAAAATAAAACACAAACCCTAAACCTAAAATTAAAAAAATGAACAAAATAAAATAAACATAAACCTAAAATGTAATAAACTATACTAAAATAAATAAAACCTAGACTTATTCTTAAAATAAACTAAACCTATACTAAATAAAATAAAATAAACCTAAATCTAAACTAAAATAATAAATCTTAAAAATAAACCTAAAATAAAAACATAAAACCTAAAAAAATAAAAATAAAAACTTAAACCTAAACCAAAAAATTAAAAATAAAACCTAAACCAAAAAATAAAATATAAATAAAAGCCAACAAAAAAAAACCTAAACCTAGAAAATAAAATAAAATAAGAAACCTAAGCTAAAATAAATAAACCTAAAATAAATAAACTAAACTAAATAAAAATAAAAAATAAAAAATATAATAAACTAAAATAAACAAAAAATAAACTAAATAAATTAAATATACCTAAACCTACCGGTTTACTTGATTAAAAAAAGCCATATATCCAAAATCCTAAACCCTAAACCTACAACCATAAAGACTAAACCCTAAACCCTAACCCCTAAACCCTAAAAAACACTAAACCCTAAACCCTAAACCATAACCCTAAACCCTAAACCCAAAAAGCATAAACCCTAAAACCCTAAACCCTAAACCTTAAACCCTAAAACTAAACCTAAAGTAACTAAATAAATTAAAAAATAAACTAAAATAATAAAACCTAATAAAAATAAACCTAAAACTAAACTCTAAGAATGGGCATAACCTTGACTACATGAACATCATCGTTAAGTAGGTTCAGTCTAGATCTAGGGGTAAAGGCGACAGTGGAGGCAATGTTTATTGTGTAGTGGGATCTGGGGGTGTTGGGTGGTGAGGTGGTGGTCGAGTGGTTATGGGAGGTGGGAGAGCGATGGAGGTTACAACCATGGTAGTGGTGAGGGAGAGATCGGGATATGATGGTGGATCCCGCCACTGAGAGGCCTGGTGGTCACTGGGAACTGGGAGAAACTAAGTGATGGCCAATGACCGCCGCTATGGTATCAGATCTTTATAGAGAGATTCTATATCTGGGTTTTGATTTGCTCATGCTTTTTTTATCCATGTCAATGCTTATGTCTTAAAAAAACTTGGTGTGTTACTTTTGAAAATTTAAACCCGTTAAACTAAAACCCCTAAACCCAACCCTTGAAACATAAATCCTAAACCATAAATATTAAACCATAAATCATAAAAACCCTAAACCCTACACCCTAAACCCTAAGCGCAAAATTTTAAAACCCAAAACCCACCTAAATCTTAAACCTTAAACCCTAAGACCTAAACACTAAACTCCAAACCCTTAACCATAAACCTTAAACCCTAAAAAGCCTAAACCCTAAACCCTAAACCCTAAACCCTATACCTTAAATAAAAAAAATAAACAAGGCCCTAACTCTAAACCCTAAACCCTAAACTTAGAACTACCTTAAACATTAAAACCCTAAACCCTAAACCCTAAACCATAAATCCTAAACACTAAACCCAGAAACCCTAAACCCTAAATCGTAAACCCAAAACCCTAAATACCTAAAAACCTAAACCTAAACTAAATAAAAACTAAAAATAAAATAAATAAAAAAACCTAAATGTAAATAAAATAAAATAAAAATTAAATAAAATAAATACCTAAACTAAAACCTCAACTTATACCTAAACCTAAACTTAAATCTAATCCTAAAAAAATATTAAATAAAAAATAAAAATTAAACTAAAATAAAATAAATAAAAACCTAAACAATAAAAAAAACTAAAATAAAAAAAACTTAAATAAAATAAGACCCAAACGTAAAATCAAAATAAAATAAACCTAAAATAAAATAAAATAAAAACTTAATAAAAACCTAAACCTAAAATGTAAACTTAAAAATAAAACATAAAATTAAATAAAAAATAAAACCTAAACCCTAAACTAAAAAAAACCTAAATCTAAAATAAAGAAAATAAAATAAACCTAAACCTAAACTAAATTAAACCAAGCTAAAATAAATAAAACTTAAATCTAAACCTAAACCTAAACTAAATAAAATAAAATAACTTAAAAATAAACATAGACCTAAACTAAAAAAATACCTAAAATATAAACATAAAAAAATAAAATAAAAACCTAAACCTAGACATCAAAATAAAAAATAAAACATAAACCAAGAAAATAAAATAAAAATAAAACCAAATAAAAAAATAAACATAAACTTAAACCTAAACCTAAAAAATAAACTAAAATAAATTAACCTAAAATAAATAAACTAAACTAAATAAAAATAAAAAATGAACTTAAATAAAAATTAAAAATAAAATAAACTAAAATATTAAAAAAATAAATTAAATAAAACATAACCGACTATTAGTTAGTTTTCTTAAAAAAAAAAAATCTAAACCCTAAAGCCTAAGCCAACAGCCCTAAACATACAACCTTAAACTTTAAACCCTAAAACAAAAACCCTAAACCTTAAACCCTAAAATCTAAATTAATCGTAAACCCTAAACCCTAAACCCTAAACCTTAAACCCTAACCCTAACCCTAAACCCTAAACCCTAAACCTTAAACCCTAAAATCTAGACCCTAAAATAATAAACCCTAAACTCTAAACTAGACCTAAACTCTAAACCCTAAACTCTAAAAACCTTAAACCCTAAAACATTAAACCCTAAACTCTAAACTAGACCTAAACCCTAAACCTTAAGCGCTAAAAACCTTAAAACCTAAAGCCTAAACCTTAAACCCTAATTATTAAACTAACTCTAAACCCTTAGCTAACCCTAAACCCTAAACCCTAAACCCTAAAAACCCTAAACCCTAAACCCTAAACAATAAGCCTTGAAAACTTAAACTAAATAAAACCTAAAAATAAAATAAATAAAACAACCTAAACCTACAAATAAAAATAAAAATAAAAATCTAAAGTAAAACCTAAACCAAAATGTAAAAACAAAATAAGAAAAAATATAATAAAATAAATAAAAACCTAAACTAAATTAAAAAAAATAAAATAAACTTAGAAATAAAAAATCCTAAATATAATAGAAATTAAACTTAAAATAAAATAAAAATAAATAAACCTAAAATAAAATAAAATAAAATAAAAACTAAACAAATACTTAAACCGAAAAAATAAACCTAGAAATAAAACCTAAAAAGAAATAAAATAAAATAAAACCTAAACCCTAAACGAAAAAAAACCTAAACCTAAAATAAAAATAAAATATACCTAAACCAAAACTTAAACCTAAACCTAATCCACTAAAATAAAATAAACCTAAACCTAAATGTAAACCTAAAATATAAACTAAAATAAAAAACCTAAACTAAAATAAATAAAGTAAACTAAATAAAAATAAAAAACAAACCTAAAAAAATAAAGTAAACTAAAATAAATAAAAATTAAACTAAATATACTATATAAACCTAAACCTACTGGTTTACTTAATTTAAATAAAAAAACCTTAAACTCTAAATTCTAAACCCTAAACCCTAAACCATAAACCCTAAGCCCTAAACCCTAAACCCTAAACCCTACACCTTAAAAAACCCAACCCCTTAAACCCTAAACCCTAAACTTTAAAAGAATAAATCCTAAAACCCTAAACCCTAAACTCTAAACACTAAACCCTAACCTTAAGCCCTAAACTCTAAACCCCAAACCCTAAACCTAAACCTCAAGTAACTAAATAACTTAAAAAATAAACCTCAACCTTAAAACCTAATAATCCAAAACCAAAACCTAAACCCTAAGAATGGGCAGAACCTTGACGACAAGAACATCACACCCACAGCCACACATCTAGGGTGGGGATTTAAAGGTGTTGGTGAACATGGAGGTGGTGGTCGGGTCATGGACACGAGTAGTGGTGGGGATCTAGAGGTGAGGTGTGCTCATTTTTATCTATGTCATTGCTGTCTTGCTAAACTAAAGGTGTTTGTTGTTGATGAAATCAAAAAGAAGAAATGATGAATTTGAATTTGTTCTCAGTTAAAAAAAAAAACCAAAATCCCTAAACCCAAAAACTAAAACTTGAATCTAAAACCTAAAACCTAAACCCTAAACCCTAAACCCTAAAAACCCTAAACCAAAAACCTTAAACTCAAAACCCTAAACCCTAAACACTAAAACCTTAAACCCTAAACTCTCAACCCTAAAACCTAAACACTAAACCCAAAGCCCTAAACCCAAAACACAAAACTCAAAACCCCAAACCCTAAACCTCAACCCTAAACTAACCTTAAACCCTAAACCCTAAATTGTAAACCCTAAAAAGCTAAAAAATTAAACCTAAACTAAATAAAACCTAAAATTAAATAAATAAATAAAACCTAAACTAAAATAAAATAATAAACTAATTTAAAAAAACATAAACTAAAACTTAAACCTAAACCTACCTTAAACCTAAACCTAAAAAATAAAATAAAATAAAAAAATAAAAAAACCTAAAATAAAAGAATAAAAACCTAAACTAAACTAAATAAAATAAAATAAACATATGAATAAAAAACCTAAATAAAATAAAAATTAAACTTAAAATAAAAATAAAAATAAAAATACCTAAAATAAAATAAAATAAAAACTAAATAAAAACTTAAACTAAAAAAATAAACCTAAAAATAAAAACTCAAAAAGAAATAAAAAATAAAGCCTAAACCCTAAACGAAAAAAAAAACTAAACCTAAAATAAAACTAAAATAAACAAAATAAAATAAACCTGGAACTAAGCTAAAATAAACTAAGCTAAAATAAATAAAATCGAAACCTAAATCAAAATAACATAAACTTAAACACTAAACTAAATAAAATAAAATAAATTAAAAGGTCAATAAAAACCTAAACCTAAAAAATAAACTTTAAAAGAAATAAAAAATAAAACCTAAACACTAAACTAAAAAACCAAAACTAAAAAAAATTCATAAACTTAAAATTAAAATAAAATAAACTTAAACCTAAACTAAAATAAACTAAATTAAAATAAATAAAACCTAAACTTAAACTTAAAATAAAGTAAACTTAAACCTAAACTAAGCAAAATAGAATAAATTGAAAATAAACTTAAACCTAAATTAAAAAATAAAACCTAAAAATAAACCAAAAATAAAAACCTAAAACCTAAATATAAATAAAATAAAATAAAAACATAAACCTAAATCAAATAATAAAAAATAAAACATAAACTTTAATAATAAAATAAAAATAAAAATTAACTAAAAAATAAACCTGAACTTAAACCTGAACCTAAAAAATAAACTAAAACAAAAAACCTAAACTAAAATAAATAAACCTAAAATAAATAAACTAAACTAAATAAAAATAAAAAATAAACCTAAATAAAAAATAAAAAGTAAACTAAAAAAATAAAAAATATACTAAATATACTAAATAAACCTAAACCTACTGGTATACTTAATTAAAAAAAAACTTAAACCCTAAATCCTAAACCCTAAACCCTAAACCCTAAACTCCAAACCCTAAACATAAACTTGAAGTAACTAAATAAATTAAAAAATAAACTTAAACCCTAAAACCTACTAACCTAAACCCTAAGAATGGGTGATCCTGATGATAGAGCATGACCATCAATCACCGCCTAGATCCTGGGTGGAGGTGAAGGGGTGGTGGCGACACCAAGGGTGGTGGGGATCTAGAGGTGCTAGTGGATATGGAGGTGGTGGTGGGTGGTTGATATGGAGTGGGTGAGGAGCAAGGATGGGGATCCTGAGGTGCCGGTGAATATCTCTCATTTTTATCTATGATATCACTTGAGTCATAGAAAACTTGGTGTGTTACTTGGTTAATAAAATCAAAATAAAGAAAAGTTGAATATGAATTTGTTCTTTGTTTAAAAAAAAACAAAAACCAAAAACCCTAAACTAAAACCTGAGCCCTAAACCTAAAACTTAAGTGCTAAAACCTAAACCTTGAAAGCCTTAAACCCTTAACCTTAAACATTAAACCCTAAAACTCTAAACCCTAAACCCTAAACCATAAACCCTAAATCCCAAACCTACCCTAAACCCTATATTTATCCTAAATAATAAATCCCAAAAGCTAAAAAACCTAAAAAAAAAATAAATAAAGCTAAAACAAAATAAAATAATAGCATAAACTAAAACCTAAACCTAAACTTATAAAAAATAAAATATAAATAAATAAAAACCTAAACTTAATTAAAAATAAAAAGATTTAATAAATTAAAAACTAAACATAAACTAAAAAAAATTAAACCTAAAATAAAATAAAATAAAAACTAAATAAAAACCTAAACCTAAAAAAGTAAACTTAAAAATAAAACCTAAAAATCAATAAAAATAAAACCTAAACCCAAAACTAAAAAAAAAAACCTAAATTTAAAAAAAAAATAAACCTAAACCTAAACCTAAAATAAATTAAACCTAAATCTAAACCTAAACTATATAAAATAAAATAGATTAAAAATAAACTTAAACCTAATCTAAAAAATAAAACTTGAAAATAAAATTAAAAAAAATTCTAAAACCTAAACCTAAAAAAATAAAATAAAAATCTAAAACTAAACCTAAAAATAAAAAATAAAACCTAAACCTACAAAATAAAGTAAAAATAAAACAAAACTAAAAAATAAACCTAAACCTAAACCTAAAAAATAAACTAAAATAAAAAAACCTAAACTAAAATAAATAAACCTAAAATAAATAAACTAAACTAAATAAAAAATAAACCTAAATAAAAATAAAATATAAAATAAACTAAAGTAATAAAAAATCAACTAACTAAATAAAATAAACTACATACTACTAGCTTACTAAATTAAAAAATAATAATAATAATAAAACATCTCTAACTTGAAACCCTAAAACTTAAAACTAACCCTAAACCTTAAACCATAAATCCCAAACCCAAAACCTTAAACCTTAAACCCTAAAAATCTAAAAACCTAAATCTAAACTAAATAAAACCTAAAAATAAAATAAGTAAATAAACTTAAACCTAAATTAAATAAAAAATAAAATAAAATAAAAACCTAAACTAAAATAAAACCTAAAAAGAAATAAAAAATAAAATTTAAACCCTAAACTAAAAAAAACATAAAACTAAGATAAATAAAATAAAATAAACCTTAAACTAAACTAAAATAAACTAACCTAAAATAAATAAAGCCTAAACCTAAACCTAAACCATAAACTAAATAAAATAAAATAAAGTAAAAATAAACCTAAACCTAAAATAAAAGATAAAACCTAAAAATAGAACTAAAATATTAACTAAAAACCTAATCCTAAAAAAAATAAAATAAAAACCTAAACTTAAACCTAAAAATAAAAAATAATACATAAACCTAAAGAATAAAATAAAAAAAAACTAAGCTAAAAAATAAACCTAAACTTAAACCAAAACATAGAAAATAAACTAAAATATAAACCTAAACTAAAATAAATAAACCTAAAATAAATAAACTAAATTAAATAGTAATAAAAAATAAACCTAAATAAAATTAAAAATAAAATAAACTAGAATAAATAAATAATAAACTAAATAAACCTAAACCTACCTGTTTACTTAATTTTTTTAAGAAAACCCTAAACACTAAACCTTAAGCCCTAAATCATAAATCTTAAACCCTAAACCCTAAACCCTTAAGCCTAGAACTTAAACCCAAAACCCTAATAAACCCTAAACCCTAAACCTAAAACCTAAACCCTAAACCCTAAATCGTAACCCTAAACCTTAAATGCTAAGAGAGTAAACTCTAAAACCCTAAACCCCCTAAACCTTAAACCCTAAATTCTAAACCCTATCCCTAAACCCTAGACCCTAATCCCCAAACCATAATTTACAAACCTAAAGTAACTAAGTAAATTATAAAATAAACTTAAACCGTAAAACCTAATAATCCTAAACCTAAATCTAAACCCCAAGAATGGGTGAACCTGATGGAGGAACATCACGGCCAAACATTCTCGCCTTGATCCGCCATGGAGGCAAAGGTGGGGATGGAGGTGCCTGGGTGGATATGGAGGTGGTGGTTAGAGCGATAGAGGATACAACCATGGTGGTGGTGGAGGGAGAGATCAGGGATATGATGATGGATCCGACTACTCAAGAGGCTATTGTGGTTTTGATGGGTGCTGGAGAAACTGAAGAACAATTGATTTAATCTGCCACTAATGGATTGTGTCTTTATGATAGAGACTGTTCTAGGTATCTAGTGTTTCTGATTTACTCTATGTATGCTCATTTTTGTTCTATGTCATCACTTGTATCTTAGGAAACTTGGTGTGTTACTAAGTTGATGAAATCGAAAAGAAGAAATGTTGAATTAGAATTTGCTTTTTATTAAAAACCAAAAAAAATAAAAACCCTAAATACTAAATTAAAACCTGAACCCTAAATCGAAAACCTAAACCGTAAAACTTAAAATCTAAACTCTAAAACCAAAACTCTAAAAATAAAAAATCACTAACCCTAAATCCTAAACCATACACCTACAACATTAAACCTACAACCCTAAACCCTAAACCCTAAAAACCATTAACCCTATACTCTAAACCCTAAACCCTAAACCTTAAAAACATAAACCCTAAAGTAAAAAAAATCTAAACCCTAAATCCTGAACCCTAAACCTTAAATTATAAACATTAAACCTTAAACCCTAAAACTAACCTTCAATCCTAAACCCTAAACCTACAACACTAAACATACAACCTACAACCCTATACCATAAACCCTAAAAAATCTTAAAACCTAAACCTTAAACCCTAAACCCTAAACCCTAAAAGCATATACACTAAAACAATAAACCCTAAACCCTAAACCTTAAACTCTGACCCTAAACCCTAAACTCTTAATCCCAAACCCTAAACATAAACTTAAAGTAACAAAATTAATTGAAAAATAAACCTAAACCCTAAAAACATACCTAAACCCTAATGGGCATAACCTGATGGCAGGAACATCACTGGCCAATGGGGTCAATCTAGATCTGGGTGGAGAGGTGGAGGTTGCATTATCAAAGGTGGTAGGTGATATGGAGGTGCCGGTTCATAGGTAGTGGTCGAGCCTGGTAATGGAGGTGGGAGGAGCCATGTAGGTTACAACCGGTGGTGGCCGAGGGAGATTGGGATATGATGGTTGATCCCGCCACTGAGGCTCTGGGTGGTTCTAATGGGAACTAGAGAAACTCAAGAACCACCCATCCGATATCCCACTTATGGAAGTTTTTTAAGAGATGATTCTAGTTATCTAGGTTTTTTTGATTTATTTTATGCATGCTCATTCTTGATCTATGTCATCGCCAGTGTCTAAAAAACTTGGTGTGTTCAGTCGCTTAAATCAAAAGAAGAAATGTTGAAGAATTTGTTCTCACTAAAAAGAAAACCAAAACCCTAAACCCTAAACCCTAAACTAAAACTTGAACCCTAAACCTAAAACCTAAACTTTAAACCCTAAACCCAAAAAATAAAAATAAAAATAATAAAAAATACCCTAACCCTAAACCCTGAACCTTAAACCCTAAACCCACAACCCTAAACCATAAACCATAAACCCTAAACCCTAAAACCTAAACACCTAAACCCTAAACCCTTATACCCTAGAAACCTAAAAACTTAAACGTAAACTAAATAAATTTAAAAATAAAATAAATGAAAAAACCAAAACCTAAACATAAAATAAAATAAAAAATAAAAATTAAACTAAAATAAAATAAATAGAAACTAAAACTAAACTAAATAATAAAATAAACCTAAAAATAAAAAACCTAACTAAAATAAAAACTAAATGAAAATAAAAAATAAAATAAACCTAAAATAAAATAAAATAAATAAAAAACTAAACCAAAAAAATAAACCAATAAATAAATAAAAAATTTAACTTAAACCAAAAAGAAATAAAATAAAATAAACCTAAACCTAAACTAAAATAAACTAAACTTAAACAAATAAAGCTAAACCTAAACCTAAACCTAAACTAAATAAAATAAAATAAACTAAAAATAAACCTAAACTGAAATTGAAAAATAAAACCTAATAATGAACTTAAAATAATAACTTAAAACCTAAACTTAAAAAAATAGAATAAAAATCTAAACCTAAACCTAAAAATAAAAAATAAAACATAAACCCAAAGAATAAAATAAAAATAAAACTAAACTAAAAAAATGTAAAGCTAAACCTAAACCTAAAAAATAAACTAAAATAAAAAATGTAAACCAAAATAAATAAACCTAAACTACAGAAAATAAACTAAATAAAAATAAAAAATAAACATAAATAAAAAGAAAGGAAATAAATTAAAATAAATAAAAAATAAACTAAATAAACTAAAAAAAGCTAAACCAAATAGTTTACTTCATTTAAAAATAAGCGTAAACTAAAACCTAAACCTTGAACCTAGAATCTAAACCCTAAACTCATAACCCTTAAAAAAATTTTTTTAAAAAAACTCTAACCTTAAACCCTAAATCCTAAAACTAACCCTAAACCCAAAATCTAAAACCCTAAACCTAAAACCCTAAACCATAAACCCTAAACCCTAAACCCTAAAACCTAAAACCTAAAACCCTAAACCCGAAACCAAAATCCAAAATCCTAAACCCTAAACCCTAAAAAGCATAAAAACCCTAAACCTTAAAACCTAAACACTAAAACCTAAACCCTAAACCCTAACCCTAAAACCTATACCTTAAAATCGTAAACCTTAAAACCTCCCAAACCTAACCTAACCTAAACCCTAAAAATCTAAATACCTAAACCTAAAAAATAAAATAAAAATAAAATTTAACTAAAAAAGAAACCTACATCTAAACCTAAACCTAAAAAATAAATTAAAAAAAAATCCTAAACTATAATAAATAAAGCTAAAATAAATAAATAAAACTAAATAAAAAATAAAAATAAACCTAAATAAAAATAAAAAAGAAAATAAACTAAAATAAATAAAAAATAAACTAAGTAAACTAAATAAACCTACACCTACTAGTTTACTTAATTTAAAATAAAAAACCCTAAACCCTAAATTCTAAACCCTAAACCCGATCAGCCATAAACTCAATCTAAACCCTAAACCTCCTAAATCCTAAATTCCTAACCCTAAATCCTTAAACCCCACATCTAAACCTAAACCTTAAACCCTACCTAAACCAAACCCTAAACCCTAAACCCCAAACCCTAAACCCTAAACCCAAACCTAAAATAAATTTAAAAAATAAACTTAAACCTTAAGGCCTAATAAATCTAAACCTAAATCTAAATTCCTAGTAAGCTCGAGTAATGAGCTCATGTTGATTATGTCCCTTGTACATCACCAAACCCACCTGAGCCCTCTCTGCTTTGAGAGATTCCCCTTTTCCCCTCTCATTTTTGGCTTTTTGATCATTGCTTCATGGATTCGCCTGATTCCTCTTCTATAATCCATGGGTCGCTTTTGTGTTTTACTTGGAGTGACACTGTGGCATGGTTTCTTCCCTGATGATTCCATAGAGGAAACCGATGGATCTAATGGATCCTACTAGGGCATCAACTACCTTGGCTTTGGCTTCTTTGAAATCATTCAAAGACATCCTTATTAGTAAGGATAGTTATTCATGTGAGTCTTTGGAACTTATGTTAACTTCTTTTCAAGGCATGTCTGTGGTTTTGTGCTCTAATCTGATTCTGGAAAAGCTTGCTAAGCCATTTGAATTCACATTGGTTGGAAATTTTACTCTTCATAGGCCAATTTGGAAAACATTCACTATTTCTTTCATAGTATGAAACTTTTGGGTGCTTTTATGATTGGTTTAATTGATCCTCCCCACATTTTGATTCAATTAACAAATAATTTGGATTACTCATGTGTTTTGCTCATCGCTCTTATTTTGTTTTCACTTTCCAAATGAGGTAACTAAAATGGACTCCACTATTTGATAAGGAAGAATCTCCAATCATTCCGCTTTGGATTTCTCTCCTCAATATCAATTCATTTCATTAATCATCAATTCCTTTTGCTATGAGTGCTTTATTTACACCATTACAAATTGATGAAGTTTACAACTACATAATTCTCGACCTTTTCTTTGATTCCTTGTTGAATTGGACATTACCAAGAAAACACCCCAAAGAAATCTAGTTAGGATATGAGAATTATATTTATATGCAGAAAGTTGATTTTAAAAATTCCTTGTCTTTTGTTCTCATTGTAAAATCCATGTGCACGATAATTCTGAATGTTTCATTCTGCATCCTCACTTAGAAAAGAAAATTCTTGTTAAGAAAACTATTGTTCCTAACCCTAGTCAACACCTAATAAAAAAAAGTTAATTCAGAAAAAAAGGATTGATTGACTGTTCTTAATAAGGTTATTTTACCTCTTATTTCTTCTATGCAATTGAAGGTTTCTAATGTGGAAAATAATAATTTTTCTAAACTTTTGTGGGCATTTATTTTTTTCTCTAAGTCAATCATTGCATCCATACAATTTTTGATTAACAAAAATGATGCTTTAATTGAAAATATTAATGAGGATATCAATGTTATGCATCATTCAATTCAATGGAGATTATGGATTTGGTTTCATGATATTCGCTTGAAAACTTGACTTTACTTTAGTTAAGGATGATTTAAATTCTCAAAAAGATTTGGTTTTGTCAAATAACTGGGTATTGAAGAAGAAGGGATAGATGTTCACACTTGCCTCTTAATAAATCGCTTCAACTCCCTCTATACCCGATGCCCAATTTCCTCGATAAATTTCTAATAACTTGGAAGAAGGAGAACTCACTTCATAGAATACTTCAAACTAATGTTGCTAAATCCTTCACTGGATGATTCTATGGGAAAAGGAAATGGTTTCCAAACTTATCATGCTAAAAAAGAAAAAAGTTAAAAACATCCTCCCAAATTTTCTAAAAAACACTAGATCTATCACACCTCTCCTCTCTTTTAATTAACCTTTCTTAACCCCTTTTATTTCCTTATGTTTAATTTTCTTCCTATTTGAATGTTAGAGGGATCAATACTGCCTATTGATAATCAGATTAGAAACCTTGTCTATTCATAATATTACTTTACTTATTATTTTGAGGCTCTTATTCATGCAAACAAAACCATGTTGCTATAATGATCAGCTTTTTCTCTAATGTAATAAAATTTGGTTTTCTTGGAATAATTTTGTGGTGGTTTCCATTCTTGATGATTTTCAACAAGTTGTCAACGCTCAAATATCTTATGGTGCTGATTGTGTTTTGGGCTCTTTTGTCCAAGCATCTTGTAATAGATTTAGTAGAAATCTTCTTTAGTAAAATTTGAGGAAGTTGCTACCTCTATCAATAAACCTTGGTTTGTTGGTGGGGGATTTCAACACTATTTTATTCTCTTCTGAATGAAGTAGTGGTTGCTCTCCTAATATTAATTCCATGGAAGAATTTTCCAATATGATCCTTGATTGAAAATTGATTGATATTGGCTTTAAGGGTTCAAATTTTATTACTCATTGGACTACACATTGGCCTATTACTTCTGTCAATCATTTAAGCAAAACCTTATCAGATGATAATCTTCTTTTGGTTTCTATTATAGATAAATCTAATAGATTTAAAAATTTCCCTCATTTCAGATTTCAGAACATGTGGATTCAGCAAATTAAATCTTTTAATGTTGTGGCTAACAATTGGAAAGCTCCCTTACATCCCGACAATTCGATTATGGGGATAAATAGATTTTTGGTTTAAGCTTAAAAGACTTAAACAAAATCTGGGTATGTGGAACAAGCATTATTTTAAAATTTTTTTGCTAATTTCAAGGAAATTGTTTGTGATCTTGAAGTCTCTATTATGTCTAATCCTACTAAGATTAATCACTTGATTGAGGAAAAAGATAAACATCTAAATTTTCAAAATATGAAAGAGACTTATTATTTTTAAAAAGCTACTAGAAAACATATTATGGATGGTGATAGAAATACCAGATATTTCAATGCTTTAGTTAATAAAAAGAGAGCTTTAAATAATATTCAAAAAATTAAAGATGACAATGGAGAATGGATTATGAAGAATAATAATATTAAGGATTCAACTATTAATTACTTTAGAAATATGCTTAATAAGAGTTTCTCTTTTAATGCTATTTCTAAATCACACTTGATTCCTTCTTTTATGACCAATAATGATAATGATTTACTGCTTGTACTAATTTAAGAGGAAATTTTTAAACTTCTTAATAGCTTGAACATAGATTCTGTTGCTGGTTCAGAGGGTTTCATTGACCAATTTTTTTCAAACATGCTGGCATATTATTAAAAATGATTTAGTTAAGGCTGTGATTGATTTTCTTAGTGGTAATCCTTTTCCTAGATATTTTTCTAGCACTTCTATTGTTCTCATACCTAAGAAAGATAATCTGGACTATTGGAGTGATTTTAGACCTATTAGTCTGTGCACCTTCTTTAATAAGTTGATTTTCAAAATTCTAACTAATAGGCTAAGTCCTTTACTTCATAGGATTATTTGTCTAAACCAAGCTAGTTTTGCTAGAGGTAGATTTATCATTGATAATATTTTGCTTGCTCAGGAATTAATTCATTATTTAGATGCTAAGACTAGAGGTGGCAACATTTTGTTCAAATTAGATATTAACAAAGCTTTTGACAATATCTCATGGGATTTCCTTATTCATATTCTGAATTTTTTTGGGTTTTCTAATAAATTTATCTTTTTTTTAAAAAATTTATATTAATAATGCATGGTTTTCTATTTTGCTTAATGGGTGAATCCTTATGCTTCTTTCCTTCTTCCCACGGACTAAGATAAGGGGATCTTTTATCTCATACCTTATTTATTATTATTGTTGAGTACTTATCGAAGACATCAATGATCTATTCTTAAATAATCCTAATATGTATTACAAAACTCTTGGTGGTCTTCATGTTTCTCATTTACGCTTTGTGGATGAATTCATTCTTTTTTGCAATGCTTCTATTCATCATATCAAGAATCTCAAGATTTTTTTTAAGAAAATTTGGTAGAGAAAGTAGTCTATTTATCAATGATAACAAAATTTGTTTTATTACTTCTTCAAGCATCTCCAATAATAAAATTAATCAAATCTTCCATATCACTAACTTTAAACATCAACACCTTCTTCTTAAGTACTTGAGTGCTCCTCTTTTTAAATATCTAAAACTATCCCATCTTTTGGATAAGTTAATTCAAAAAATTTTAAATAAAATTTCTATTTAGGAATTTCATTTACTTTCCTTTGGTGGCAGGCTCACTATTCTTGAAGCACTTCAATTCAATGCCTCTTTATTTGATTCAAACTATTATCCCTACTAATGCTACTCTTATCAAAATTTATCACTTTCTTAATAAATTTTTTGGTGATCTAATAATTATACTAAAATATTGCATTGTACTTCTTGGCATAAATGTTGTGGTCCCTTGGGTGAACGTGGTCTCAATTGTAAACTAATTCATGAAGCTATTACTACCTTCTCTTATAGGCTCTGGTGAAATTTTAGAAAGAATGATAGCCTTTGGGCTAATTTTATAATGAAAAAGATATTTCTAAGGTAAACACCCTCTTATCTGTGATTATAAAGTTGTGACTCTCTAGTTTGGAAAAGGCTTTGCTCCATTAAATAAGTTGCTAAACCCTTAATATCTAGGGAATTCATTCTGAAGTTCTTCTTTCTTTGGCAAGACAATTGATTGTCAATGGCTCTATTGACTCCCTTTATCTACCCACTCTACTACAACTATCAAAGTTAACTCTTTCTTCATAATAATACTTGGAATGAGAACAAACTTGAGAATTATATCCTTATTTCTCTTTTGGATAACTTTAGAAATATCCCTATTTTCTCTAACAAACTTGACCAAATTCTATTCAAGATTTCTTACAATGGTGATTTTTTTCTTAAAGAGGGTTGGACTTTTATTAGAGATAAGCAAAACTCCTCTAATGTTTTCATTAAACTTTGGTACAATATCATTCTCATTTCTTATTTAGTTTTAGCTTGGGGGATTTTGAATAACTTTATTCCTGTGGACTCTTTGCTCTGGAATAAAGAGTTTTATTTTCATTCAAAGTGCTATTATTGCTTTAATATTGAAAATGCTAATCATGTTTTTGTTAATGGTGCTATTGGTTCTAAATTATGGTTATGTTATGATGATTTATTGAAAACCAACTACTTTCATGGCTCTCTTTCCATATATCAACTTCATGATGTCTGTTTCCAAAAAAGAGTGAAAGGTCATATCAAAGTTCTAATTGCTATTACCTTTATCTGGTTCATCTGGATGGATAGAAATGATGCTAAATATCATGGTATTCCTATGAGCCATTAAAAGATCCTGGCTAGAACCAGGAAAAAAATAATTCATGCTCTGTTTAATGTCAATCTTATTAGTAACAATCATTTTAGAGGCTATAAATTTGTGGCTAAAAATTAGGTGTCATTCTCCCTGATGTTCACTCTTATAAAAGAGCCAAGATTATCCATTAGATCAAACCCAAAAAATTTGATTAAATTGAATATGGTTCTATTGCTTAAATATATATGGTATTCTTAGGGATTCTAAAGGTTCTATTATCTATGTTGAGCTTATGCCTGTCAATAACGCTATTGAAATTTATTTGAATAAAGGTTTTCTGAACATCTGGATTGAAGTTGATGCGCTCATGCTTCTAGACATGCTAAACTCTAATAGAAAAGGAAATGTTGATTTATTTTTTCTTCTCAATCATACTAAAAATCTTCTTTCTCAAGTTTATTATAAAACTCATATCCTTTGTGAAGGTAATGCTTGTGCTGATTTCTTGGCTACTTTAGGTGCCAACTTAACTGATTTCACTTAATTTGATAATCAAAATTTTCCTAAACTATTATATTGGGTCAATCTCGATAACACATTATCTATTTATAATTTGCTTTGGTTTTTTCATTTGTTTCGATGATCCATTGCTTTTGGTTCTCCTTGTTAAACCCTCTTGGTTGTGGCCATTTTCTTATTTTCATTCACCTGGTTGGTTGGTCATAGCTTGTGTTGGATAATTTCTCCACTTCTATTGGTGGCAGATTAGAGGGGATGTTGATGGTCTAATTTTGAGTTGGATTTGGAAAGGTGGAGGTTATTTGTTGACTTTACTTTCTTGTGGAGATTTTGAGGGTCAATTTTGCTAGTTTGGGTTGGTTCCTTTGGTGGTTTTGACCTCTTCTTGTAATGGTCTCTCCTTGATGTAGTTATTTTTATTTTTGTTATTTTAGGTTATTCGATGGCTATTTAGTTGTTGTTTTGCTTTGGGATCTAGTGATGTGGTTTGGTGCATTGGTGCCTAACTTGGTTGTCGCATGATTTGCACTAATTTATATTTCTCCTTTTCTATTGGCTTTGGTGGTGTTCTGTCGCCCCGAGATAGATTGCTTTCACCAGATTATCTTCTTCAATTTATTTTTGATTGGCTATTTACTTCACATAGATCAAAATTTTTGCTGCTTTTGTTGGGTTTGGTGTACTCTGTTGTTTGCTTCTACCCTTTTCCTGGTTGTCTTGGGTTGTTTTGGCATGATGTGTTATTCATTGATTTGGATTTTCCGCCATGGGTGGTTTACTAGAGGCTATGTCGGTTGAGTTCATTGATATTATTTTGGCCTTTCATTCTTATTGTATTCATGACATCTACCCTACTATGGTCTCCTCTTGGTCGCCCTTCTTCCCTTTTCTAGTATAGGTGATAGCCTTCCGCTTTCCTATTTTTTGTCGAGGATATGAATTTTGGTCATCTTTTTTTGGTTTATGTTGTGGTCATGATGCTTGATCCCTTTGATGTTGTTATTCCTCTTTGGTGGTTTCTTTGGTGGTGTTCCTACTGTACTGTTGATGTCCCTGATGTTTGGTTGATTTTCTACCTTATTGGGCTTATTTGTGGATGCCTCATGGGCTATTATGTGCTTGAGGAGTTTGTAGCCTTGCAAGATGATGGACTTGGGATGATGGCTACAAGAGGTATGCTAGCAAGAATGATGACCTTAATGTTTTCCTCTCATCTTCTTTGGTTGGTAGCACTATATGTAATTGTAACCCTTTTCTAAATTTGATGCTTACATATGTGTTCTTTCAGATGATTGTAACTGAAAGCATGAAACTTTTTTTTCTTTTGCTCCTTTCTTTGTGCTCATACTCTTTATGCTTGCTTAATTTTACATTCTTGCACTAGTATCTTGAAGATTTCTTTATAGGTTGGGAGAATATGTATGGATCTTGCTAATATTAAAAAAGGACCTAGTGGATTGTTGCAACATGGATAGGTTGTTTTTTTGATTAGGTTTTTCTTTTGTTTTTCCTTATATAAAAGTTATAGGTTATATCTCTTTAGGACTTATTATGGCACTTTGAGAATTAGTTTAGAGATTTACCCCCTCTAAGGACTTTGTACATTTTCTTTATGGCAATAAAAACCTAAACCTAAACCTAAACTAAATAATATAAAATCAACTAAAAATAAACCTAAACTTAAACTAAAAAATAATGCCTAAAAAAAACCTAAAATAAAAACCTAAAAGCTAAACCTACAAAAATAAAAGAAAAACCTAAACCTAATAATAAAAAATAAAAGCTAAACCTAAAAAATACAATAATAATAAAAAAAATATAAACTAAAATAAATAAACCTAAAATAAATAAACTAAAATAAATATAAAAATAAACCTATATAAAAATAAAAAATAAATTAAATAAAATTAAATAAAAACTAAACTAAATACACTAAATAATCCAAAACTTTCCAGTTTATTTAATTTTTTTTTAAAAAAAAACCTTAAATCCTAAGTCTTAAACCATAAACCTATAACCCTAAACCCTACACCCTAAACCTTAAACCCTAAAAGCAATAATCCAAAAATCCTAAGCCCTAAACCCAAAACCCAAAACCCTAAACCCTAATACTAAACCATAAACCTTAAACCCTAAACCCTATCACTAAACCCTAAACCCTAAACCCCACCTAAACCTAAGGCATCTAAATAAATTAGAAACTAAACCTAAAACCTAAAACCTAATAAACCTAAACCTAAACCTAAACCCTAAGAATGGGCAAAACCTTGACGATAGGAACATCACCAACCAAAAAACCAAGATTTGGCAATGAAGTCAAGGTTGAGGCGAAGTATCTCGGTGGGAGATCTAGAGGTCGGTTGATTTGGAGGTGGTCTAATGGTGGTGAGGTAGTGGGAGGAGCTACCTGAGATTACAATGGTGGTGACAAAGTGAGAGATCGAGGATATGATGGTCCATCCCACTATTCGTGAAGCTGGGGTGGTTTTGATGGGAACTAGAGAAAATGAAGAACGGCCAATCTAATCTAATGCTTGTAGTATTGTGTCTTTATTGTAGAGATTAGTTAGTTTTTTTTATGCATTTTTTAATGTTGTCCTTATGTTTTAGAACTTGGTGTTTACTTGGTTGATGAAATAAAAAAAGAAATGTTGAATATGAATTTGAAAATTCCTTGAACAACCTAAAACCTAAACTTTAAACCCCTAAACCTAAAAAACCTAAACCCCAAACCCTAAAACCCTAAACAAACCCTAAACTAAAACCCTGTAAACTAAAAAACCTTTAAACCCTAAACACACTAAACTTAAACTTAAACCTTTAAAATAAAAATACAAACACAAACTAAAACCTAAACCTAAACAAACCTAAACAAATAAATTAAATAAAACCAAAACAAACCTAAAAAACCCCAAATAAAATAAAAACTAATAAAAAATCTAAACTAATAAGTAAACCTAACAAAACCAAAATGAAATCTAAAACCTAAACTAACTACAAAATAAACCAAATAAATAAAACCTAAACTAAAATGTAAAAAAAATAAGTAAAAGTTAACTAAACCTAAAATAAACAAAACCTAAACCTAAATTTAAACTAAATAAAATAAAATAAACTAAAAATAAACCTAAACATTAATTAAAAAATAAAACTGAAAAAGAAACCTAAAATAAAATCCTAAAACACAAACCCAAAAAATAAAATAAAAACCTAAGCCTAAACCAAAAAATAAAAAAATAAAACCAAACCTAAAATATAAAATAAAATTAAAATAAAACAAAAAATAAACATAAACCTAAACCTAAACTTAAAATGTAAACTAAAATAAAAAGCCTAAACTAAAATAAATAAACTAAACTAAATAAAAATAAAAAAATAAACCTAAATAAAAATAAATAAATAAAATAAACTAAAATAATTAAAAACTAAACTAAATAAACTAAGTAAACCTAAACCTACCTATTTATTTAATTAAAAAAACTCTAAACCATAAACCTAAACCCTAAACCCTAAATCTTAAACCCTAAACCCTAAACCCTAAATCATAAACCTAAACCCTAAATCTTAAACCATAAACTAACCTAAACCTAAATAAACCCCAAACCTAAACCAACTAAACCCTAAACTATAAAATCCTAAACCCTAAACCCTAAAACTAAATAAAATAAAAAATTAAAGAAAACCTCACTTTTTTCTCTAAAATAAAACAAAAACCTAAACCTAAACTAAAACCTTAACTAAACCTAAAACCTAAACCTAAACCTAAACTCAAACTATACCCTAAAAAATCCTAAACCCTAAACCATAAACCTAAACTAAACCCTAAAGCCTAAACCCCTAAGACTTAAACCCTAAACATTAAACTAAAACTAAAACCCTAAACGCTAAACCCTAAACTCAAACTCAACTTTAAACCCTAAACCCCAAAAAAAAACTCTAAACCCTAAAAAACTAAAACCCTACACCTAAATAAAATAAAACATAAAAAGAAAATAAATAACTAAACCTTAAACTAAAATAAATAAAATAAAATAAAATAAAAATATAAACTAAAACTAAAACCTAAACTTAAACCTAAACCTAAAATGAAAATAAAATAAAAAATAAAAACTAGAGTAAAATAAAATAAATAAAAAACTTAACTAAAACAAAAACTAAATCTAAAATAAAAATAAAGTAAACCTAAAATAAAATAAAAACCTAAACTTAAACAATAAACCTAAAAATAAAACCTAAAAATAAATATAAAAGAAAACCTAAACGATAAACTAAAAAATAAAACCTAGACCTAAAATAAATAAAAAACCTAAACCTAAACTAAAATAAACTAAACTAAAATAAATAAATCTTGAACCAAAACCTAAAATAAACTAAACCTAAACTAAATAAAATAAAATAAACTAAAAATAAAGCTAAACCTAAACTAAATAATAAAACCTAAAAATAAACCTTTAATAAAAACATAAATCCTAAACAAAAATAAAATAAAATAAAAACCTAAACCTAAGCCTAAAAATAAAAAATAAAACCTAAACCTAGAAAATAAATTAAAAATAATACTAAACTAAAAAATAAACCTTAACCTATACCTAAAAATATTAACTAAAATAGAGAACCTAAACTGAAATAAATAAACTAAACTAAATAAAAATAAAAATAAATGTAAATAAAAATAAAATAAACTAAAATAAATAAAAAGAAACTAAATAGAGCTAAACCTACCAGCTTACTTAATTACAAAAAATAAAAAATAAAGAGAAATCCTAACCTAAAATCCTAAACCCTATAACTAACCCTAAAATTGAAACTCTAAACCTTAAACCTTAAACCTTAAAACCCTAAACTCTAAACCCTAAACCCTAAAGCCTAAACTCTAAAAAACCATAAAGCCTAAACCATAAACCTTAAATGTTAAACCCCAAACTAACTCTAAACCCTAAACCCTATAAAAACCTAATCGCTAAACCTTAAACCCAAACCGCTTGGAAAGAGCACTCTTTCGTTCTCTTGTGATTTTGAATACCTCTTGGTGAAGATCCTTGGGGATTTTTTGTGGCTTTGTTGATTCGATCAATTCAAAGTCTTGAATGTCATGATTGCATGATGCTTCATCATTGACCATGGCTGTGAGTTCTATCCCTTGGGCTCCACCTAATTATGGATGCTTCACCAAAAGAATCCAACAATTTGGGCTTGGCAACCTTCTTCTCTAAATCTTTTAAGGAAGCACCTCTTAAGACTTCTCCTCCGCTGATTTGGTTAATCTCATTTGATGTCTTTTAGAGGTTATTCCAAGTGTTTTGATGTGGATGTTGAATGGCTGGCAAAACAATTTGAATTTTTTCTTATCGGTAAATTTTCATTGCTTCATCCAAATTTGAATAAGATCTGCTCTTTTTTCCATAATCTCAAGCATACTGGTGCTTCATTGGTCTTGAATCGCATATCCTGATTCAACTTTCTAATGATCTGGATTATTAACGTGTTTTTTTGCACCATCACATTTCATCTTTAATTGTCAAATGCATTTGTTGAAGTGGTTACCCCTTTTGACATTAAGGAGGAATCTCCTAATATGCACATTCATTTTATTACCCATACTGTGCTTTTTATTGTCAGGGCTTTATTTGGTTAGCCTTTGCAACTCGACCAAGTGATCACTAAGCGATCTTGCCCATCTGTGGCTTGGATCCTCGTGTTATTATACATAACTAAAAAATAGCCCAAGGCAGTTTGGATTAGCAATAAAAAATATGGGTATTCACAAAAGGTTGAATTGGATAACCTTTCAATTTTTTGTTTTGATTGTAAAATTCATAGTCATGATAATTCAAAAGGTTTTATTCTCCATCCCCACTTAAAAAAATGAAATCCGCCTTAAGAGAATGTTGTTCTTACCCATAAGCCAATCCCTACTTATGTTCAAAAATCAACCTCAGATCCTAAGAATGGTATGAAGGTTGTTATTGAGGGTGATTCCCTAGATATCAGGTTAATCCTATTGAATAAGTTTTGGCTCCTACTATTGATATATGTTCGACTAATTTTCAAAATGGGAACGATGACTTACCTCTTTTTTCTTCTTTGAATTTGAATATTTCTAGTGTGGAGAATAATAAATTTTCAAAGTTATTGGAAGATGATTTTATTTCCTTTGATTCTATTCCTGCATCTATGCTGACTTTGATTGATAAAAATGAAGCTTTTAATGATGATTTAAATGATGTCAAGCATGTTGAAAACATCTTCGATCCTGATTTAACTACTCGTGCTTTAAATGGTTCTAAATTGTCGTCATCTCTCATTTTTAATCTTGATATTCATGTTAATCCTACTTTTCAGCTTAATATGGATTTGGAAGAGGGTGAACTACCCTCTAAATACTTGGAGAATTATCCTAAATTTGTGACCAGTGTTACTAAATCTTACTCAGATGATGACTCTAGGGCAAAAGAAAATGGTTTCCAAACTTATCATGCTAAAAAGAATAAAAGTGTTAAAAACTACCCTCCCAAATTTTCCAAAAAACACTAGCCCCCTCTCTCTCTTAATTAATTGTTAGCCCATTTTATTTTACTTATGTTTAACTTTCTTGTATGGAATTTTAGAGGGATTAGAATTCTCTATTCATAAACATATTAGAAATCTTTATCGATATTATTTACTATTATTATTATTATTCTTATTCATCCTAATAAAATGAACCATGTTGCTAGAATGATCGTGTTCAATAAATTTTTCTTTAATAAGATTTGGTGTTTTTCAATAGTTTTGTTGAGGTTTCTATTATTGATGATCCCTAAACACTAAATCCCACACCCCTAAAACCTAAACCCTAAAACCCCTAAAACCTAAACCATCCCTAAACCATAAACCCTAACCCTAAAACCCTAAAGCCTAATCCTAAATGAACTAAACCTCCCTAAATCCAAACCAAACTATCCTAAACCCTAAACTAAACGATAAACGAAAACTATCCTAATCTAACTCCCAACTAACCTAAATCTTAAACCTAAACCCTAAACCCATTAAACCAACCCCAAACCCTAAACCTAAAAACCCTGGGACTAAACCCCACCCCTAAACTAAACCTAAAAGCATAAATCTAAAGTATTCTTCTCTAAACTTAAAACCCTAAACTAACACTAAACCATAAACCCTAAACCCCAAACCCTAAACCTAAACTTAAAGTAACTAAATAAATTAGAAAATAAACCCAAACCCTAACACCTAATATTCTTAGACCTAAACCTAAACCCTAAGAATAGGCAGATCCATGACTGTAGGAACATCACCATCAACCTGGCTTAGTCTAGATCTAGTGGTGGAGGCGAAGATAGATGCGACATTTATCTTAATGGGGGTGGGTGATCTGGAGGTGTTGGTGGATATGGAAGTGGTGGTCAGAGCAGTGGTGGTTATGGAGGCGGGAGGCATAACGGAGGTTATAGCCATGGTGTTAGTGGAGGGAGAGATCGGGGATATCATGGTGGATCCCGCTACTCGAGAGGCTAGGGTGGTTCTCATGGGAATTGGAGAAACTGAAGAATGGTTGATCTGATCTTCTACTTATCAAACAGTGTCTTTAATTTACTCTATGCGCTCTGATTTTTTATCTATGTCATCGCTTGTGTCTTAGAAAACTTGCTGTGTTATTTAATTGATCAAAATCCAAAAGAAGAAATGTTGAATCTGATTTTGTTCTCTGTTAAAAAAAACCAAAAATCTTAAACCCTAAACTAAATCATGAAACCATAAACCTAAAACCAAAACCCTAAACCCTAACCCCTAAACCTTAAACCATAAAACCTTAAACCCTGAACACTAAACCCTAAACCCTAAACCATAAAATCCTAAACCCTAAACCCAAAACCCAAAACCTTAAACTAAGCCCAAACCCTAAAAAGCTCACAACGTAAACCTAAACTAAATAAAACTTAAAAATAATATAAATAAAAAAACCTAAACCAAAATTTAATTAAAAAATAAAATAAAATTAAAATACTAACTCAAACCCAAACCTAAAAAAGAAAATAAAATAAAAAATGAAATTAAATAAAATAAATAAAACCTAAACTAAACAAAATAAAACCTAAATAAATTAAAACTGAACCTAAATAAAATAAAATAAACCTATATTAAAATAAAATAAAACCTAAATAAAAGTTAAAATAAAAAGTAAAAATAAAAATAAACTAAAATAAATAAAAAATAAACTAACTAAACCTAAACATAATAATTTACGTAATTTAAAAAAAAACCCTAACCATAAACCCTAAACCCTAAAACTAAACCTAAACCATAAACCCTCAACTTTAAACCTAAACCTAAACTGAATAAAACCTAAAAATGAAATAAAAAAAATCTAAGCATATATAAAATAAAATAAAATGAAATGAAAACCTAAATTAAAACCTAAACCTAAACTTAAAAATAACAAAATAAAAAAAATAAAAAATAAAAAATATACTAAAATAAAATTAGTAATAACCTAAATTAGACTAAAAAATAAAATAAACCTAAAAATAAAAAACCTAAATAAAATAAAAACTAAACTTAAAATAAAAATAAAATAATCCTAAAATATGATAAAATAAAAACTAAATAAAAACCTAAACCTAAAAAATAAAACCTAAAGATAAATAAAAAAACAAAACATAAACCTTACACAAAAAAAACCTAAACCTAAAATAAAAAATAAAATTAAATAAACTTAAACCTAAACTAAAATAAATAAAACCTAAGCCTAAAACTAAAAGAAACTAAACCAAAATCCTAAATTAAATAAAATAAGATAAACTAAAAATAAACCTAAAACAAAACTAGAAATAAAACCTAAAAAAACCTAAAATCTAAACCTGAAAAATAAAATAAAACCTAAACCTAAACCTAAAAATAAAAAATAAAATATAAACCTACAAAATAAAATAAAAATAAATCTAGACTAAAAGATAAACATAAACCTAAACCTAACCCTAAAAAATAAACTAAAATAAATAAACTAATCTAAATAAAAATAAAAAATAAACCTAAACAAAAATAAAAAATAAACTAAATAAACCTAAACCTATCGGTTTACTTAATTTTTTTATTTAAAAAAACCCCTAAGCCATAAACTATAAACCCTAAACCCTAAACCCTAAATCCTAAACCCTACAACCATAAACCCTAAACCCTAAACCCTAAACCCAAAAGCATAAATCCTAAAACCCTAAACCCTAAACCCTAAATCCTAAACACTAAACCCTAAACTCTAATCCCCAAACCATAAACCTAAGGTTAAATTAACTAAATAAATTTAAAAATAAACCTAAGCCCTAAAACCTAATAAACCTAAACATAAACCTAAACTCTAAGATTGGGCAGAACCTTGACGATAGGAAAATAATTGTCTGCCTCTAGATCTAAGGAGGTGAAGGCTGAGGCGGTAATTATCGCAGTCATGGGGATCCGAGGTTGGTGGATATGGAGATGTTGGTCAAAGAAATGGTGGTTATGGAGGCCGGAAGAGCAGTGGTGGGGATTTGGAAGTGCTAGTGGACAAGCATTCACATTTATGATATATGTCGTCACTTGTGAAATCAGGTGTGTTACATGGTGATGAAATCAAAGAAATATTCAAGTTTCTTTTCCATTCAAAAAAAAATAATGAAAAACCTTAAACCCTAAACTAGAACCTGAACCCTAAACCTAAAACCTAAATCCTTAGCCCTAAACCCTAAACCCTAAACCCTAAACTCTAAAACACTAAACCTTAAACCCTAAAACCTGAATCCTAAACCCTAAACCATAAATCCTAAATCATAAATCATAAACCCTAAAACCTAAACCCAAACCCTAAAACCAAACTATAAACCCTCAACCCTAAACTAAACCTTGAAAAGCTAAAAGCCTAAACTAAATAAAACTTAAAACTAAACATAAATAGAAAAATAAAAAAATTAAAACTAAATTAAAATAAAATAAATAAAAACCTAAACTAAATTAAAAAATAAAAAACCTAAATAAAATAAAAACTAAACCTATAATAAAAATAAAATAAACCTAAAATAAAATAAAAACTAAATAAAAGCCTAAACCTAAAAAATATACCAAAATATAAAACCTAAAATTAAAAAATATATAAAATTAAAACTCTAAATTTAAAAAAAAACTAAAACCTAAACCTAAACTAAAATAAGTAAAACCTAAACCAAATCCTAATAAACTAAACCCAAACCTAAACTAAATAAAATAAAATAATAAATCTAACCTAAACCAAAACTAAAAAATAAAACATAAAAATTAACTTAAAATAAAAACCTAAAACCTAAACCTAAAAAATAAAATAAAAACCAAACCTAAATAAAAAATATAAAAAATAAAACATATACCTAAAAAATAAAATAAAAATAAAATCAAAATTATAAAATAAACCTAAACCATAACCTAAACCTAAAAAATAAACTAAAATAAATAAACAAAAATTAATAAAAATAAAAAAAACTAAAAATTAAATAAAATAAAATAAACTAAACTAAATATTAAATAAAATAAAACCCACCACTTTACTTAATTAAAAAAATAAAAAATAAAAAAACACCCTAAGTCCTAAACCTAAACCCTAAACCCTAAACCCTAAATCTAACCCTCAACCCAAACACCTCCAGTCCCTAAACCTAAACCTTAAACCCAAAACCTTAAAACCTAAACCTAAAAATAAATAAATAAACTTAAAACTAAATTAAATTAAAAGTAAAATAAAATAACAAACTAAACCTAAATGTAA
Source organism: Cymbidium sinense (assembly GCA_021442155.1). NCBI lineage: Eukaryota > Viridiplantae > Streptophyta > Magnoliopsida > Asparagales > Orchidaceae > Cymbidium > Cymbidium sinense. The sequence continues at coordinate 94,437 of JAKCPB010001883.1, forward strand.
ACCAAAAAACCTAAAACCAAAATTGAAGCCTAAGAAAAATAAAAAAATAAAATAAAAAACTAAAAAAAAATTAAATAAAAAACATAAACTAAAATAAATTAAAATTAAAATAAACCTAAAATTAAAAAAACTAAACGTAAAAATAAAATAAAATAATCCTATAATAAAAACTAAATGAAAACCTAAACCTAAAAAAATAAAACCTAAAAAATTAAGAACAAATAAAAACCTAAACCCTAAACTTAATTAAACCTAAACTAAATAACCCTAAACTAAAATAAAATAAACCTAAACCCAACCCAAAAAACTAAATCTCCAAAACTAAATTAAAATAAACTAAAAAAAGAAATCTAAAACCAAGCTTAAAAATAAAGCCTAAAACTAAATCTAAAATAAAAACCTAAAACCTAAACCTAAAAAATTAATATTAACACTTAAACCTAAACCTAATTATAAAAATTAAAATCTAGAACTAAAAAATTAAATAAAAATAAAAGTAAACTAAAAAATAAACATACACCTAAACCTAAACCAAAAAATAAACTAAAATAAAAAACCTAAAGTAAAATAAATAAATCAAAATTGAAGAAACTAAATTAAATTAAAATAAAAAAGGAACCTAAATAAAAATAAAAATAAAAAACTCAAATAAATAAAAATAACTAAATAAACCTAAACCCTCTAAGCTCTAAAAACCTGAAACCTAACTCCACTATGACTTTAAAAAACCCTAAGCCCTAGCAAACCATAAATCATAAAAAACCAAAACCCTAAACCTAAACTAAATAAAACCTAAAAATAAAAAAAATAAAAAAACCAAAAATGTAAATAAAATCATAAAATAAAATAAAACTAAAGTTAAACCTAAACCTAAAAATAGAATAAAATAAAAAATAAAAATAAACTAAATTAAAATAAACAAAAGCCTAAACTAAACTAAAAAATGGAATAAACCTAAGAATTAAAACAAATAAAATAAAATTAAACAAAAAATAAAATAAAACAAACCTAAAATAAAATTAAATCAAAACTAAATAAATATATAAAAAATAAACTAAAATATAAATAAAAATAAAACCAAACCAAACTTAAAAAACATTGAACCAAAATTAAAATAAAATAAACAAAATAAAATAAACCTAAACCTAAAAAAAACTAAACCTACCTATTCCTAAGCTAAATAAAAATAAAATAAAATAAAATAAACTAATCCTAAACTAAATAATAAACCTAAAAATAAACCTAAAATAAAACCTAAAACCTAAACCTAAAAAACATAAAATAAAAAAACCTAAAAAAAGTAAAGATAAAATAAAATAAAACCTAAAAAAAATAAAATAAAAATAATGCTCAATTAAAAAATAAACCCAAACCTAAAACTAAAAAATAAACTAAAAAAAAATCTCAATTAAGATAAATAAACTAAATAAATAAAAAAATAAAAATAATCCTAAAAAATAAAAATAAAGTAAACTAAATAAAAAAAAACTAAATATTCTAAATAAACTAACCTATCGTCAATCTTAATTTAAAAAATAAACCTCCTAAATCCTAAATCAAACCTAAACTCTAAAACCCACAACCCTAAACCCAAATCCAAAACCATAAACTCTAACCCTAAACCTTAAAACAGAAGTAAAACCTTAAAACCATAAACCCTAAACCCTAAACCCTAAACCCTAAACTAAACCCTAAAACATAAACCCCTCGACACTAAACTTTAACCTAAAGTAATTAAATAAATTTAAAATAAACCTAAATCCTAAAACCTAATAAATTTAAAATAAGAATGGGTAGAACCTTTGACAAAGATGAACATCACTGGAACCATGTGCTGCTTTAAATGTGGAGGTGAAGGTGAAAGTAAATATCATAATGGTGGTGGGGATCCGAGGTGGTGGTCATGTTATGGAGAGGGAGGAGAGGAGGTTATAGCCATGGTGGTGCAGGGAGAGATAGGGATATGATGGTGGATCTCGCCACTGAGAGCCATGGTGGTTCTAATGGGAATTGAGAAATCAAGAACAGCTGACTCAACGCTATGGAGCTATCTTATAGAGATAGTTCTAGTTATCTAGGTTTTTTTGATTTGCTCTATGCTCATTTTTAATCTATGTCATCACTTGGGTCTCGAGTAACTTGGTGTTACTTGGTTGACAAAATCGAAAAGAAGAAATGTTGAATTAGATTTTCTTCTATGTTAAAAAAAACCAAAAACATTAAACCCTAAACTAAAACTTGAACCCTAAACCTAAACCCCAAACCCTAAACCCTAAACTCGAAAAACTCTAAACCCTAAATCGTAAACCATAAAACCCTAAACCCTAAAGCCTAAAACATAAAACTTAAAGCATAAACTTTAAACCCTAAACCCTAACCCCTAAACCCCTAAACCCCAAACCCTAAACCCTTAAACCCCAAATCTTAAACCCCAAACCCTAAACCCTAAAAACCTAATCTTAAATTAAATAAAATATAAAAATAAAATAAATAAAAAAACCTAAAACCTAAGTAAAATAAAATTTAAAAATAAATAAAAACATAAACTAAACTAAAATAAACCTAAGCCTAAAACCTGAAAAATGAAAAAAAAGTAAACTAAAATAAAATAAATAAAAACCTAAAGTAAACTAAAAAAAAAAAAAAAACATAAATAAAATAAAAACTAAACCTAAAATAAAAAAATAAACCTAAAATAAAATGAAATAAAAACTAAATAAAAATCTAAACCTATAAAATAAACCAATAAATAAAAATAAAACCTAAATAAAAATAAAAATAAACCTAAACCCTAAACCTAAAAATAAAATAAAAAACCCTAAACTAAACCTAAAATAATAAACTAAAATAAAATAAATATAACCTAAACCTAAACTTAAAATAAATTAAACATAAACCAACAAACCCTAAACCAAATAAAATAAACTAAATAATAAACCTAAAAATAAAAAAAAAACTTGAAAATAAACCAAAATAGAAACCAAATACCTAATTTAAAAAAAAAAAAAAAACCTAAAAAACCTAATAAAAAAAAAAACAAAACTTAAACTTAGAAAATAAAATAAAAATAAAACTTAACTAAAAAATATAAACCAAACCTAAACCTAAACCTAAAAAATAAACAAAAACAAAAAACCTAAATTAAAAAAATAAACATAAAATAAATAAACTAAATTAAATAAAAATAAAATTAAACCTAAATTAAAATAAAAAATAAAGTAAACATAAATAAATAAAAAAATAAACTAAATAAATCTAAAAGTACCAGTTCACTTAACTAAAAAAAATAAAAATAAAATAAACATAAGAAAAACATAACCCTAAACCCTACACCCTAAAACTAACCCAAAACTCTAAACCTTAAACCCTAAAAGCCTAAACCTTAAACCCTAAACCCTAAACTCTAAACCTAAACCCTAAACCATAAAGCCCTAAACCCTAAATGCTATAACCTTAAACCCTAAACACTAAACCCCAAACCTAAAACCCAAAAACCTAAACCCTAAACCCAAACCTTAAAAACTTAAAACCCCAAGCCTAAACTAAAGAAAACCTAAAAATAAAATAAATAAATAAATCCTAAACCAAAATAAAATAAATAAAATAAAATAAAGTAAAAAACATAAACTAAAACCTAAACCTAAATAAATAATCTTAAAATAAATAAACTAAACTAAATAAAAATAAAAAATAATCCTTAATAAAAAAAGAAAATAAAATATATTAAAATAAATAAATAATAAAATAATAAACTAAATAAACCTAACCCTACTTGTTTACTTCATTTTTTTTAAAAACCATAAACCCTAAATCTTAAACCCTAAATCCTAAACCTAAACCCTAAACCCTAAAAAATGCTAAACCCTAATCCCTAACCCAAAACCCAAAACCCTAAAAGCATAAACCCTAAAACCCTAAACCCTAAACCTTAAACCCTAAACCCTAAACCCTAACCCTAAACCCTAAACACTAAACCTCAAACCCTATACCTAAACCAACTAAATAAATTAAAAAATAAACTTAAACCCTAAAACCTAATAAACCTAAACCTAAACCTAAACCCAAACCCCTCACATGGAGCTATGATGAATAAGGAAGGGTTAATTTTAAGATGGATTAAAGTTCCATATGGGGGCAAGGCCCCATAGTTAATTACATCCTAAAGAGTTCCTTAAGAATACTCCTGATTAAAGTAGTGTAATTATCTCCAAATATTTCAAAGATAGACTATCAATAAATTGGCTATGTTTAGAAAATTAATCGATAGATCAAAAATGAGAGACTTATTATCAAAGCCAATGG